>JBAHVQ010184587.1:0-15701 GCA_036872915.1 Nanipora kamurai | reverse complement strand
TGAATTTGTAATAAATTCGAAATATTACCATTTAAACATTCTCTTGTTTTTTGGCTCATATCTTGAGTTATACAAGAGGATTTTATTCGGAAAATGTTTTGTTTTATACTTTTTCAAATTATCGGCTGGCTATGGTTTCTAGGAAGACAACTCTTACCACTTTCTTTTGGTCTACTGATTTTTTCCATGTCTGTGTTCTACGTAACAACAACAATTTCGTCGAACTGTTTTTGAGAAATGCACACTGGTTTGGATTTGGATGAATAGCAAGATGATTAGCAATGTTTTAGAAAACTTCTTTCTCCGTCAGTTAGCTGGGGATACATAACGTTGATAATGGCCTGCAATCGTCTCTTTCGGTCTTGTCGTCTTTTATGTGTCGCTACTATTCTTGTCAACTCCTACATAATCTGTAGGCGAGTGGTACTTGCATTTGTTTAAAAAATATTTGACCACGGATCTGGGATTTCTTCATCTGCTGCACTGAGAAGAATGCATGGTACTTCGTCTGATCCTGTTTGCTTCATGTATATGAAAGTCTAATTAAGTCCATTTCACATCCTGTTCTTCTGCTTCAATCTCCGTAATAGCTGGAAGTGTCCTGTCATCACCACGGTTGGTGAATTTGGTTGCGTATCAATTGTTAACTTTTCTAACATAGACGCACAATGTTCAATATATTTGCCTTTTTCACTATCATTAAAGGCGAGTGATCTTTAATGGACCTTTCACAGGAATACATCACACGGTAGAAACTCCGCCATACTGGTTTGCAAACCACCAAAAAGAACTTTCAAAACAAAAGAGAACTGTGTTTCGGTGATTGACATTCTTTTGTTTTACAACATGTCTACCTTTCTTACCCAGATAGTTAGACGGATTTTGTACCACATGATGCATTCGCGCAAAAGCCCCATTGACTTTGTGTTTAACTTCATCGCTCACTTTCTTTCATACATTCCAATATTTTCTTGTATTCACCTTTTCGTCATTTGCAAAATCTACGAAATGGGACAATTGTGCTTTCTCCAATTCACTTATCACTTTGTTGCTCAACTTGCGATACTTCTTTCAGAATTCTTCGGGCTTTTTCTGCTGCAGAATCATATATCTTTTTTTTTTCATCACTTGTCTTACGCACCACACACCCACGATTTTACTTTATTTAGTGCGTGTTGTCATATATTCCCTTTAGTATTTCTTTCCATGCGAAGAATTTATACCAGACTATCGTCAGAAATTCCGATGTCGATTGTCGTGATATTTTAGACCAGCTCGTTTTGCTGGTTATTGTGAGTCTAGTCATTGTGTTGGTGAAACGCGTTACCCTTACGAATTCTTTATTTGTTACAGAACAGCCGAACTGTCTACGGCGGAAGGCGCACGGTGCAACATTGTAGGCAATGTTAAGAACTTAAGAATTTAATATAATCAGCAAGTTTGCATTAAAAACTGAATTACAATGGTTTAAAGGATCGCTTATGGCGTAAATTATACGTATTTACATGGTAAGGTGGAACTAACGTGTTAATTTTATGGTTAGGATTTCGCATTTTGTGAAAGAGTCATTCACAATGTTTGTTTCGTTGGTCGTGCAAGGTTGGGAACTTTGCTACATGCATTGCTTCGCTATAACCCAGGTTCGGATAAATAATTTTTATGTCCCTTCTCTCAGCTGACTAGATCTGGTCATTGAGGTAAAGAGGAAGACGGCTGTGCCACGCCTTACATACGTATTAGAGAATAGATCTGACTCGTGTACAGTAGACTTTGACAAGGACAGTGCTTGGAAGTGAGCTTCGTTTCAATAATCGTAGGGCATACAAACACTTGGATGCCTTCTTACAAATTGTGTCAACATGCAAATTCCATTTCAAGTCGCTTGAAAAGGTGACACCAAGCAGATTGACTTGATCAACTGTGTCAACCATTTGATCGTTAATCAATATTGGTGATGGAGAAAGGAAACGTTCACTGGTGTTCACATGCATCTCCTTAGTCTTAAAGGGATTCAGTTTCATGTTGTCATCTGACGCCCAGTTAGTACACGTGTCAACGGTGGAGGGAGGACTAGATTGGACTCCCTTAGATATAGTTTTCTATGTAGTGGAATCATCCACGTATTTTACCAGATCCGGGGGTAGTTTTAAATCGTTTACCATACTTAGAAATAGTAGGAGACCAAGTTTAGTGCCCTGTTGAACACCGGCATTAGCATGTTACCAAGCTGAGAAATGTTGACCAACTCTTGTCCTCTGCAATCTGCCGGACAGAAAGTTAACGATCCAATTGACAATGACTGGGTGAACGTTCATCTGTTGGAATTTAAACAACAAAATATTGTGGTCAATCTAGTCAAAAGCTTTGGAAAAGTGCAAAACACAAATTCGAACAGATTCCAGGTTCGTCTATTGCTTTACACCACTTTTGGAGAAGGTAAATTTTGGCCATAGTTGTGTTCCGGTCTTAAAGTGAACCAAACTGAGGAGGATCAATCTGGTCACTAATCGACTGCAGGAGCCATCGATAAGGGAACGACTTCAAGATCTAGCTAACTATGTAAATACAGGAAACTTTATGGACTTGAGAGGCGTTCGCAGATTTCGACAAAGAAGGGATAAACCACTGACGAAGTGAAGAGTTAAATATGGAGCAGAGAGGGCGGCACAAGAACGATGCATTTTCGCGAAGTAGCCACTGTGAGATTTAATCAGGACCAGCGACTGAGTGAAGTTTACTTGAAAGTAGTGTTGCTTCAGTATCTTCAACAGATATGATGAAATCTGAAGGATACTCCTGGACAGGAAGAGGCGCCCACTGAAGAGGTGGAACAGAGTATCTCACTGCAATAAACTTATTGTTAAGTAGGTTAGCGAGATCCTTACCCTAATAAGTCTGGTTATTATGTAATAAAAGTTGTAACATTTGTGGGCGAAGAAAGACCTGCGATCTTTTTCACTGCCAACTACCACTTTCCGGGATTGGACTGTTGGACATTAGCAATATTCTTGCAGTAGTAAGAATTGCGAGCTTTTTTACACACTGAGTTTAATTTGTTTCAGTAATTTTTAAACAATGGTGTTACCTCTGCACCAAGCACGTTGTAGTTTTGTAATGAGGAATCTTATTTCAGGAGTAATCCGTGGCTTGTCACCAGAATCGGCTTTGACATTCTTAAGCGGAAAATAGCGGTCCATAATGCCATTAGCAATGGATGAGATAATCAGATACTGTTCGTCGCAAGACGTCATAGAGTGCAAGGGAGCCCAGTTGACTTGACACAAACTTTCTCTTGCAGCAGTTATTAGATAAACAAAAGTGGGATATGAAGCTAATGAGCAACATCAGGACAAGAATTATGGGAAGCATTGAAGAAAAATTCAGGTTAAGACACGTCCAGCGTTAACACGTCCAACGTTGCACTGATTTCTTTTTATAAAATTTTGTTCCGATGAATCTTTTGGTTGGTTTAGACCTTTTCTTTCTAAAGTTTAGTATCAGTATTTGGTTTACCTTCTTTCATAGTCTTTACAATATGATTTAACTTGACAGTTGTACACGGCGCACATACTACAAACGGAAGTATGCATTGCTGCATTGCCATAAGGAGTAGTCAGTATGCTTTAGTCAGTGAGCATGATTTCTGTATTACCACTGAAAAAATTGACGGTAAATTATTTATAATCTGGTTACCAGAAGATCCCACGTAACGAGAACATGTGAAGTCAGATATTTACTTTTAAAAATAATTTTATTTACAAAAGAAACTTAAAGGACAATTGCAACAAAAAATTTCATTGCTTACTTTACGCCCGTAGCACCATTGGAGAATAGGTATGTCGTTTTTTTGATGTCAAACAGCAAAGAAGAGTTAGTAGCCAATGTTTCACCGTCTACTTATCTCCGTGTCCGCCATCTAGTAGCAATATTTAGAAAAATTATCTTTTGGTCATGTGATCCACATGACGTCAGGTGTGGAGTAGAACAAAACGAAAAGCAAAACAGGTTACAAGATTTAACTCATTTCTTTCGAATTCGTGAACGGAATATTATCTTATTAAATATGGAAGAAATTTATGGTAGACAAATTAACGAAGTGTTGCCGTACCAGTACGAACCTGAGCCAAATGAAAACGTCAGCAGTGGCGAGGATAAGAGCGATTTTGAGAGCGATTTGTCTGCCGATGAAGAACTTGACAAAGTCTTCCAAGCAGAAAATCCGTAGCGTTTTGAATCGTTGAAATGGTGCAAATGTGGTCAGTGTACATTAAACACCGAGGTAATCGAAAGTTTTTGCTGTCAAGGAAAAGCTTTGGAGTACGAGGAATACGACTCACTGTTGCCCCAAGCAGAAGCAGGACATCATTGTTTGACTTGCCTTCCCGACTTCGCTGAAAATATGCTGTCACAAGCTAACCTTGCTTTAGCCAGTCTCTCTCAATTACATCGTGTGTGCGCTTGGTAAAAATCTTGTTGCCTTGATGTGTGTGTATGTTTGCAATGTAGTTAAGAATGCTTCTGCAGTTTTCTTCTTTTCCATCAGCCAGTGCGCTAGAATCAGCGATCCAATAGATTTGGTGAACAATTGACTGTAAAGTAAAATAAATTAAATGTAGTTGAACCTAATACCGTAAAACCTCAAATTAGTTGATACTTTACAGAATGAAAATAAGTGTCTGCTGTTATAGTGTCTGCTGTACAAGAGGTTTTTTCTCATTCTCAACCTTGGTTCCTTTTATAGGAGTGTCTGTTGTGCAGATGCCTGCTTGTAGACATTCCACTGTAGTAATTCAGAATTACCTTTGCTGATGATTATTTTGTAATTGGGATTAATGATTTTCAAGAATAATCTCATGAGTACTCATGAAAAAGCTTTTGTGCCCCTGATAAGAATTGTAGGAGGGTGCTTATTCGAATCATTACAGTGATTACAATACATTACAATAAGATGATTTTTAAGGAGTCGAAGAGTCGAATAACTTTAGAAGATTCTAGTCCGTTGCACAAAATTCCTGGTGCGAAAAGCAAAGGGAAAATGGGCGTACGGTCAGCCGTTGGTCCTGTTGACCACGTAAAATCATGGGAACCTCCAGCCGGGCATGATACACGGATGATGCAGGACGAGCCAATCTGACGTTCTGAGTAGATGGTGCATTGTAAACCACAATGCCGGCACGCTGTAAAAGCATTTACAATTGCTTCTTCAAACACAACAATTTTTATCTGCTCAGATGCCGGTTTGCCGGCCGATAAAACTTGGTCTACACAACTCTGTCCCTGCTTATTTTCCTCATTGTCACTGTCTTCAGTCGATTCACTGAATGCAACGTCCGGATTAAAATCTTTATCTTGGCTATCATCGTTTATTTCGACTAGTGGATCTTTGCCATCGGGACGGTCGTCACTGGCAATGTGATTGTTCTTTCGAGAACTGGACACTTCGTCTGACTTCGGACTTACTGCTTGTACGGTCATCGTGCGGTCGCAAATATTAATGTCGGTAATGGTTTTCGTGGTTTGCACGTCCTATTTAAACTCGACGACATGCACAGGTTTGGTAGTCGGTTGAAAGAATGTAGATGGTGCGTTCAAATGTGTTTGTGTTCCGACGCTGCGCCCTTCCGCTTTTATTGTTTGTGTTATCTTGAATTTTTTCGTCACAATATTGGCCTGCTCCATACTTGTATTGGCGATTTCAGCATTGTCACTTATTCGTGAAGTTGATTCATTGTTTAGACGCACCCGTTCTTCTGGTGCCGTGTTTACATTTTTGTCTGACGGATTTTCATTGTCAGGTAACGGTGTTGATACGTCAGACTCTCTGGTGTTCGCCAATACCTCATCAAGATTCCGAAAAAATAGATAAGAACTGGGAAACTAACTTAATTTGAAAATTTGATCATTCCATACAACTTCTGAGATATTTACCTTTCTTTGGCTCCTTTTTTCCGTAAGCCTTCTTTGTTTGGTTACGGTTTCTCCAAAGGGCTAGTTCAAAGTCGGAATAGCATCATTCTTTAAGACCTTTACGCCCGATTGACTTGAGAAACGCTGACGAATGCGCGGTTTCGTACGCGTCTTCGGCAAAGTATGGAGAACAAATCTTGGTGTTCGGGTAAAGCTTTGTAAACGCCTTACACCTGCAAAATGCAGTCCAGACTTTCCTGTTTCGTTGTTTGCTCGTTTTACCACCGGTAAAGGAAAAGAAATGACGATCTTTACCCGGATTCTTTTACTATCGCTTGTACAGCTATAGACTGAGCAATACATTTTGCTGATTGTATATTGTTTGAACTAAACTGTGTTTACTCAACCCACACCCGACGTCATCAAATATATTATTGCATAAATTTGCATAACGGTAAATTTATAAGATGGCGGAAAGAGAGATAAATCAAAGGTGAAAAGTTGGCTATTGAAACTTATTCGTGGCTGTTTGACGACAAAAACAAAAAACATATTTATCGTCCAGTAGTGCTGCGGGAGAATAATTAAGCAATAAAATTTTTTTGTTGCCAGTGTCCTTTAAAACATATCAGTACAAGCAATTTATCGTTCTAAAAAGTCACTAAGTGCCGAACTGATCTGTCTACTGGCACAATTCTGTTAAAATCTTTGAATGACGACATAGTCTGCGGAACTTTAAAATTAAATACTAGCGGCTTATAAGAAAATCCAATAGTTAATCGAACAACCAGTGTAGCTGGCATCGCGGATGAGAAGAGATCCAGAGTACGCGCTCTTACAGCTCTTCTTCCCGCTCTACTTTTCGGTACTTCAACAAGCACTTCAACACTTCTTTACAGCACACACACACCTCCGAAGGGTGAGGCCTTTCCTTTTATAGTCTCTTGGATGTCCTATTTTTAGTTACTTAAGGTAATGAAGTAATTACGTAATGTTTCTAAAATTATCTTATTTACCTCATATTAATCTGCTGAGTCATTGTGACTGGAACTGATTTGCATTACTCAGCATTTCTGGAACGTTCCGCATGAAGCTATTCTTAGCATATTACATAACCTAACTTTATCAATAGAAGCATTACATAATTATTCTAGAAACTTCTATTAATTAAAGTTATTTTTTTACTAATGACCTAACAGACATTACGTCATGTAATTCTGGAATATTCTAGACGGTTTATCTGTCCGTAACAATATCCAATGAAAATGTGTTATTGATGTGTTCTTGCTTGTCTTCTAGAATTGGGAGAGGTGGACGATTCGGCCGCAAAGGTGTGGCTATTAATTTTGTTACTGCTGACGATGCTCGTATATTGAAAGATATTGAAACATTCTACAACACGGAGATAGAAGAGATGCCGATGAATGTTGCCGATCTGATTTAAGCAAATCCAATTTGAATGCACATTCTAACTCTACTCTAACATAAGTAAGCGAGACTTATTTTGTTGTTCGAATATTTCTAACAAATAGAAATAAACACCTCAATATAGAAGTTAACATTGGCAAGCATTTTGTAAAATTATTGAGGGAGTTGCAGAGAGATTCTCTTGTGTGTTTAGCCCTGCTGTAGTTTCAAGTCAGTAGTTATTCTGCATACCCTGCCATCAAAAAATTACTTTTAATAATAAGTATATAACTTAGAACGTTGAGAACTTTTTGTCGTCGGTATGTTGTGCAATGTGCCAGAGGAGCGCAAAGTTGTTACAATTTACTAAATCATTCGGGATATACTGGAATTGTTTCATTCAACTCAACGAGTTACCTCATCTTTGAAATTCAAACTGTACTAACGTCTACGATCGGCCTGGCTATTAATTCGGTCCAATCTATCATCCTGGTGTGTGAAATTGAAACAAGCCTGTTACTTACACTCTAAGCTGTGTACATACTTAAAGTTGACCTTACGGATAGTGGACTTGTTTCACTTGAGACAAGAATGTTACGAACTCTCTAAGCTGTGTACATACTTAAAGTCGACCTTACGAGTATTGGACTTGATTCACTTGCAGTGATTCGTACGCCTGGGGTTTGTTCAAGAAGCGATTAAGTTATCCTAGATTAGGGATACTTTGCCGATGTATATGGAATAAGTGCAAGTATTAGTTAACTGTTACTGAAACCTCTGTGGATATTTGTGGAAAATTCGGAGGATTTGGCTCGAGAAAGTTGAAATTGTCTGCAACAGACTTTGAGAGGATTGAAAAAGGTTTTATGTTGTAAACGCGATTACTGAACTAAACGACAGTGTAGTTGGTAATTCAAGGCTAGCACTAACTAACATTTGAACTAACTGTACCCAGGATTGTAAATCGCCCTGATTAATTCTAGTGTTAGACGACTAGTGAGCGTTTGTGAAGCTCGTTATCTCAGAAAAACAATTCCTGCGCCCTAGACGGGAATCGAACCCACAACCTTCCGATGACCGGTGAAACGCTATTATTATCATGTAGTCACTTTCGCTTAGGCAGTACATATGACGAATTTTATCCCTAGCTCACCATCTGAGTGGTTAGAGCGTCTCACCCGTCATCAGAAGGTTGCGGGTCGACTCCCATCTAGGTCTCAGAAATCGTTTTTCTGAGATAACAAGCTTGATGAGCGTTCACTAGTCGTCTGATATTTACCAGGCTCCCACATGAACCAAATTTGTGTTCAGCATTAAATAATTCTAGTGTGTGAACCTATCTTACCCTTGTGTATTTAAATCTACTTATTGCTGAATTGAACTTGCACAACTTGGCACCATTATCTGGGTTCTTTCTGGGAGTTTCTGTTCAGAGAACGGAAAAATTATTGAAACTTGAAAGAGATTTTAAGCCATAGGACATACGCCTCATGGTATTGAAAACGCGGAAGAGAATATAAGATGCAAACTGAGGTTTAAAGTGTAATTTTCTTAGTATTTTCCTTTCTTTCCTCGTTTATAATATACCGTTAGATACACGATAGGATTGCCCCTTTTATTCTGGTTCATGATTCCTTTGTTTTACCGCAGATCATATTTTACTGTCTGAAGCGTAAATAGTTTAAAGGCCGTCACGATAGGGTCATGTAAAAAACTCGATAAAAAAGCTCCATGTAACTTTATAGACAGTGGTAGTTGCTCCGCTCCATAAAGCGAAGTTACTTATTTCATTCCGCAAACTGAACATCTTCCATGGGCCGTGACTGGAACGATATACTTAAATTTATCCAGTCTACCCGTGTTGCAATCTAGGCGATGATTCTTCCTCAAAATCTTTCTACATATAGCCCTTTTAATGTACCTGGTGCATAATTATAATGGCTCTGTGTGCAATCCAGTTTTATTGAGGTCACTGGTTTAAGCCCTCTAGATGGTGTTGCACGTCAAGTTTAGTCTCCCACACAAATTTACACTATTTTCACAATTAATACATACAAAAATCACTTAAGCAAGAATAAGTACAAGAATTTTGGATATACTTCCTAAAGAACGAAACAAGTTTACAAGGTACATTTTCGTGAAATTAAATGAGAAAACTGACAAGAAATCTCGTGAAACCGTCTCAAAAGAATTAATTGAGGAACTGTATGGCATACGGCCACTTTTTACCGGTGTTTTACGGTTAAAAAGCATATGTGTGGGTCATACAGTATTTCAGAGTCCTTTAAAGATCTCGGCTGTGGAACATCCTTCTGATATTTCATTTGAAAGACAGGCAGCCCGGAGGTGAAAGTAGTTGACTGTAGTATTTGATTACATCGTAAACGAAGTTATGAAAGTTGTATTTACCTTTTTTGTCGCTGGCGAGAAGGGAGAAACAGCCGAACTTCGAGCGATTTCAAAACTCGTCCCGCTCCCCTTACTGCAGCCTTCGCGCAGTAACGAAGGTTTCAACATAGTTTAAAATATATCAAAGGTTGGGAAGTAAATTCACCGTTTGGGATCACACATGTCAACAAATTGTCCAGTAGTTCAAAACAGTAAGAAAAGGCGTGAGAAAAATAGTAACATCTTGAACACCGATCATTTTTATATCTTTTTATAAACTAATATGTTTCAAAATAGTCGAGAAAGACCAGAAACGAACGAAAGTTTATAGGTTTTTATCATAAACTTTCCCTGTCTACATGCGGGATCACTTTTCCTACTACTGGTCACGCAATTCAAATCCTAAAAAGCTCGTTCATTGGTCGAAAATTGTAACTCCGCAGATGTCATAAACTGGGAATTTTTTTTGACCAATGAATGAGCTCTTTAGGATGTACTTCCCTTACTGTTTTTGACCTATTTGACAATTTGTTGAAATGTGTGACTCCAAACGGTGAAGTTACTTGCCAATCTTTGATATATTTTAAACTATGTTAAAACCTTTGTTATTGCGCGTAGGCTGCATTAAGGGGAGCAGGATGAGTTTTGAAATCACTCGAAGTTCGGCTGTTTCTCGCTTCTCGCCAGCGACAAAAAAGGTAAATACAGCTTTATAACTTCGTTTACGATATAAACAAGTGCTAAAGTGGACTACTGTCACTTCTGGGCTGCCTGTGTTTGAACTCTGTCAGAGGTTCTGAATGTTTTGTGAATCAAACAAGAAAGAAGTAAGAAGTTGTATAAAGGACTGGATCAAACTTGCAAGACCATGGAGATCATATAAAATTAGAGGGAGCATGGGAACCGAAAATTGGCAACAAACTGAACACCGCCATTTTGAGTAAACTGGGGGGGGGATTGATGGTCTCCAGGCCCCTTATCATCTGTTGGAGAGTTCACGATCGTGAGTTTACCCATAGATCTCGTTCGCGAGTTTGCTCAAAAATATAATTTAATAGGTTGGAATAGGTTCGATAGAAGGTTGGAAATATCAGATAAATTCGTTACAACAATTTGGTAGATTCATTCAGTCCACTGTTTTATCGTTTTTACTGTTTTGTGAAAAAGTGCCGAGTTGAATGACAAGAAGTATTTCAGGTGTTTTTCTTTTTTGCTAACATGATAAAATAAGAAAATAAAGTATTACAGATAAAAAATTACAGATAAAGCTTCACTTCGATTCGAATCGGACAATATTAATTGACTGTAAACAACTTTGTCTTGCTGTAATCAAATGTGTTGGGACTGTTTTCTACCAGTATTTGAGCTTCTACGGTTTAAAAATTTTATGTACTGTAAAGAAACGGCGTAAACGTCTAAAACACATGCGATAACTTTAGGCTTGACATTGTATTTATATTTAAGAAATGTGTTAGTAAACGCGTCTTCGTTGGACCGTTTATTATCTGAATCCTTAACACCATTCGCTCCGACCGCCTAAACGTCCGACTTCAGTGTACTATGAAACTTGCCATTTTAACAAACTTCCTGTTCGAATTTTAACTTAAAATTAATGTTTTTGTAATCTGCATAAACAATTTAGTCAGAGAAATCGTTTTTGGTGCACGTTGTATGTCAAGGTTCGTTTTCGCGCAATGAACTGTGACAAAAAAAGTATTGCAAACATTTTTGAACCGTTTTTTCCAATTTCCTGGGATTTTAACCCTTTAAATCTCAACATCATGTATGCAAGAAACCAGGGCCCTTCTTTAACTTTTGCAATTTTCGCACGCTTCTTGTTCGAATTTTGACATCTACGGGAAATTTTCAATCAAAAAAGCCGATGATTTTGGTGTGCATAACTGGTGACAGTTCGTTGCTGCACGAACTGTCATCGAAAGGTAAGGCAGAATTTTCCCATGGTTTTTAGCGTTTTCTAGACCGTTAAAGGGTTCGAAAATCAAATTTTTCCGTTTCCAAAAGCCACTTTTATGAGTACGATCGAAACCTGTTCGAATTTAACTGTTTCTGTGGTATTTCGGTTTTTTTCTTAGCTCCGTTGGGTCACACCCCTAAATATCCAACTTCAATGTACTATGGAAACTCTCGTTATTTTTACCAACTTCCTCTTCGAATTTTGAAATTAATATTTTTTTAATCTGCGTAAAAAATTGAGTTTGAAAAGTGTTTTTTGGTACACGTAATATGTCACGATTCTTTGTTGTGTGATGAAGCTGAACAAAAAGTTTAGCAAAAACTTTTGAACTTTTTTTCAGTTTCCTCGGACATAATGAGTTAATTGGAAATTTGGTACTTCACGACTCTTACCGGGTTTTAGGGTTCATGCACGTGACCAAATGTCAGGGTTCATGCGGGTCCTTGAACCCCTTGAAAAGTCCTTGAATTGAGAAGTCGGTTTCAAGGGCACTTGAAAAGTCCTTCAAAATATGAAAATCATTAAAAAGTGCTTGAAAATCACAAAAATATTAATGAAGAGAATTGCTGAAAAGTTAAGACCTATCAGGACATTTTGGGTAGTTTGATCTGGCAAATATTGTAAGGAAGTCGCTGCTCACCACTGCCTCTGCTTCTCATCCATTACTCGGCCGCCATCTTATTATCAGGGTCCACTATACTTTTGCTAGCATGAATTCTTTAAAATGCGCTTTCTTCTATTGCGCATGCTCCTCGTACTTCCCTTTCCACGTGTTGAAGCCATCTTGAAAAAAGCCGAGTGTGAATAGAATCGATACCACAATTTCAACAAAAAAGTATTGATCGTTATTGACGTTGGACTTCGGGATTAAGGTAAGCTTTTTACTTCACAAGAAGCCATTCTAGGAATCGAAGGAAACTTCCATTAAAGGCAAGTTTTCACAACATAACCTATGTTGTGATTGGCTAATTAGTTCATGAATCATTAATGAATTTGAAAAGTTGAGTTTACTGCCCCCCGACATATACTGCAACCCCCACCCGTTTACCTGCAGTATCCCCACCCTTTGAAAAGATCGGGCATAATAAGGAGGAATTCCTTGTTTAGTTATAAATTGTTTTATGGTTATTTTATCGTGCGATGTTCCACTCTAATTCGGAACCAGAATTATAATATATTCAACCGTTCTAGTCAGCGCACACGTTCGATTAAAAGTCACAAGTTAGTTGATTGATTTAAGTACATAGATTAACTCATTCCTGTCCGAGGTCTCGCCCCTTGACGAGTAAAATCGTCTGGCGTCAGGCAGAGATAAATACTAAAGTCTCCGTAGGTCACTGAGGACCTTTACAGGAAGGAGTTAAGAGAATATACTGCACCTTTTGCCCTTTATTAAAGGAAAAGCGTCCTGTCCACGGTGCGGTCTGGGACGGTGTTGAAGTCCCCGCAAAAAAAGATTGGGCCATTCGGATCAAGAGCCTGGTATAGAGATTCAAAATACTCAACGCCGTCCTTTTTGTTATTTGGGCCGTATATGCAAACTCTGCAGCTGTGTTGGGTTCCCGGTGAAGAAACCACCGAGTAGGACGAGTCGTTGAACCACTGTTTGATTTCGGTTTGCGAAATCGAGTGTGTTTCTTGAAGACATACAATTTTCGGTTTAAAACAGTTCAGCCATTGTTTAAGGAGAAGACGTTTATTTACGTCCATTACGTATTAGACCAGTGCGGTATATCCCACATCTTTCATTGATCGATTGTGAGTAGTGTGAAAAGGGGGTTTCTGGCTCACTTTTTAATTTATTCAATATGGCGCTAAAATCCTAATTATAAATTCAAATTGGCGACTCAAATCTTAATTATAAATGCACGTCAGACCAGAAGTGACGTTATCAAATGGAATTTCAAGGTCACGTGATGAAAATTAGCCAATCAGAAACTAAACCGGAAGTCACGTCATCAAAATGCAATGTCAAGGTCACATTTTACCAAGGTCAAGGTCACGTGATCAAAATGAACCAATCAGAAGCCAGGGAATTTTTGAGACGATGCCAATTTTTTACCATATACGGTAATTTTGGTCGCCATCTTGAATTTATAATAAAGATTTGAGTCGCCGTTTCAAATTTATAATTAGGATTTGGTCGTCATTTTGAATAAATTAAAAAGTGAGCCAGAAACCCCCTTTTCGCACTACTTTTGTGATGTATATACCTTTTCGATGTGCTGGCTTACCATCAACTACACTATGCTGACGAGCTATAGGGGAGTGAATTTTTGGTGGATTAACGGTGGATTAAGAAGATATTGCCTGATTCTACAAAGAATCAAGAAGACCTTTGGTTTGCTTCTGGTTGGATTCATTCTCGTGTGCCTGGCCCGACTGGTCAACTAGCCGCTGATGAGACTATTCCAATCTTATGCGTGTGGTTAAATAAACTTATTTGTGTGTATAAACATTCGTGTGATCTTATAATCTTCTTTACGTGTGAACTTTGGTGTGAAAGATGGAGAAAATTGTCGAAAATGTTATTTACACAACACTCCCTGCCGATTTATTGAAAAACAATCCGCGTGTTACGAGTGACGAGTTCTGCGAGTGCTTGTTCGCAAAATTTGATATTGAGTTCTTCAAGTGTGTCCAATTTCTACCGACGCATCAAGTACGGCTTTCATTTGTCAATGCCACTAGGGCCAGCGTGTTCAAAAGCGAAGGACTGTCCTTTCGAGGATTTCGTCTTCCACTTAGGGAAGTCGTGTGCAAGACCACCGTAAGAGTCCAACATGTACCTTACGAGTTGGAAAACGATCACTTTGTCGCTACTTTATCCGCGTATGGCGATGTGATGCAAGTAGACGACGAACATTTTCGTCGTTGGAAGAATGTACCGAATGGCACTCGTCTAACCACGATGAAAATTAAAAAGCCTATCCCTTCTACCATTCGGATTGGCAATTACAACACAAGCGTTTTTTATAAAGGTCAAACGCCAACTTGTTTTTGATGCAAAGAAATGGGCCACATTCTGCAAAACTTCCCGCGTAAGTCAAATAAGTGTTCAAGGTATGGCTCCCAAGAGCATTCTGCAGGAAGATGTAATAATTCCTGGGGTGCACAGCGAGAATCGCATGACTGAGTTTCTCAAGAAAACAACAACACCAACGCTAATAACAATCCACCGGCAGAAAACGCCTCTGGACAAGTAGATGTAAACAATAATACGGTCGACGAAGTCGATCAGTCCAACGACCAGACTAACACAGAGCGTAATTTAGTCGCTAACAAGACCTCATCAAATAATCTTGAGTCTAGTCGACAGACTACCGATCAACAACTTTCTTCCAGTGTTGATGAGATGCTTATTGATGAGCAGCCTACATCCGATTCGCCCCACGAAGCTGGACCTTCGAACGAAAGCGAAGAGAACGGGAACAACAAGCCCGACCAAAACGAGTCGGGTCAAGAAAACAACAGCAGCGACCCGGTTGAGCAAATTGAAGAGACCGATAACTCTAAAACAGAGGAGGTGTCCCACGACGAAGAATTCTCTTCCGTCCCCAGCGGCTAAGCGCCAAAAAGAAAGCCCTCAGCTCGCGAATGTTGAAACACAAAACAGTTCTCATGATTGTGGCGGAGAGCAATTTTCACAACCCTCGTTCCCACCACCACCCCGTCGCAGAATTGCCCACCTCAATAGGGACCGTTACTACACGAAGTCAACTTAGGGGCTGTTCATATGAGCCGGGCTAGCCCGGCATTGCCGGGATCCCGCCTCATATCATTTCTATATCTTTTTCTGATTGCATTCACATGGGAACCGGGCTAGCCCGGTTTGCCGAGATCTCACTTGAGCGAGCCGGGATCTCGGCATTGCCGGGCTCATGTGAAACCATCTAGCGGGCCAGCCCGGCAAGCCGGGCTGGAAATCGTATTACAGCGCATGCCCGATTCCACCTCGTGGTTTGTTGATTTCAAAATGGCGGACAGACAGAAAAAGAAGAATTTTCGCTGGTCAACAGAAATG
>JBAHVQ010184546.1:0-15705 GCA_036872915.1 Nanipora kamurai | reverse complement strand
CTCGCCTTAGGACTCCCCTAACTGAGAGTGTGGAGCAAAAACCTTTTTTATGAGCCAGATTTGTCCGTTCAATTACAGCAGTGATGATAATCTTTAGTGATGATAATCTTTATTCAGGATACCCACGTCACTTTCGTATTTTTCAGTGGGGTCCAGCATTGATATTAAACAAATTACATTACAACATATTTATGAAACTATATACACTTGGTAGCCAACAATGCAACACAATAATACAACACAGAAAACATAGTGCGCTACCACAGAGCATAGATGAATAACAGTAAACACTGTACAATTAATTTTCGGCATTTCAGTAAGTGGGAAATGGGACAAGTAACCGAAGACGAATGGAATCAAGTTAACTCTTTGAAACGAGTTGACTCGTCGTTAACAGTGTTAAAGTTAAAAAAGGTTAAACAAGTTAACAGTGGCGTAGGTTGTGGGGCCCAATAATAGAAGTGGGGGCTGGCCCCCCAATACTTACCGAAGGCACATTTTTATAATACATCCGATTATGTTGAACCAAAAAATAGTTGATCTTTTTGTTAAAACTGCCCCAAAGCGCGGGAAATAGCGTTTCAGAGCAGTTGAAAATCAAGAATTTTCCGGGGAAGCATGCCTCGGACCCTCCTAAAGGTTATCTCGGCGCTTCTGCATTCCATTGTGCCCCCCAAGAATTACTTCATTCCTACGTCTCTGTACAGGCGATAAAAGCCATCTGACTTTATAACAACGCCCACAGAGTCTGCTAGATTGATCACTAAAAAACTTCAAAACGCTTAAACCTTTGAAAAGAAGTAATTTTACTGTATGTACAGTGTAACTAAGAAATATTTGATTAAATTTATACACTTTTATGGTAAAAAGCTAACATACGGTTACTTTTATCTTGATGGTGTTGGTCGAGGGGGTATGGCATAACCGCCCTGGCCATTACACAGGACGGGATATTGACCAACGTACAATGTTCGGTGGGGATATTGTTCCGGGATAAAATTCCGGTATGGTTTAAAGAAACTTGGCATCTCTGTTAATGATCCACTTATACTACATTCATTTTGAAAATGAGCAATCTGCTATGTTTAAAAGTGATGAATACCAGCGCTTACAAATTACTGCTTATTGTTAGAATGCTTCCACAGATTTTGCTTTCACTTTGACTCGCATTTGTGAGTTCTCAGTTTATATTAAAATTATCCAGTGATTATGCTTTGAATCTCTTTTTTTGAATCATCACTTAAAATTCACCCATCGATTGTCCTGGCAATGGTCTTTTGTGAGTTATCAACAAATGTAAAAAGCACCCATCAGATCAACACTTTTTGATAAGCTTTGTGTGGTGTGTTCTCACTTTTTGTTAAAATGCATCCATGAATTGTGTTTGTCACTGCTTGTGAGTTCTTGCTCATTTTTGAAAATGCATCCACCAGTAGTGGAAAAGCAAATGTAGCATAGTGTACTTACTTATAAATGCTGGGAAAGATCTTCAATATCCAAAAAAATAAGGAGGACATATTTTCCAAAAATTTTTTCCCTGGGGGGACATAATTCCCAGGAAATATGGCCTTCCGGGGCATATTTACTGGGACACCAGAACTCTGATCACAGAGGTGAGAGACATGTACACTACCATTGTGCCACTAACACATATGGTATGTGTATATACAGATACATGCATTTGCATATATAATATATAAATAAAATATTGAATACATATACGTGCATGCAGACATAAGTTCAAACAAGCAGGCAAATAGATTCTTCATTAGTTTAATGTAATGCGAGAAGGTGGAGATCCAGTAGGAAGGGTGATAGAATTAAAGTCGCTGGTTGCAACTCATTTTCCAATTGGTGAAGATGGTGTATCAACAAACAGATGTCATCAGACAAATTGCAAAATATCTCAAGTGCATGGTCAGAAATGTTAAAACTGTAGAAGTTATTCCTTTGCCATTTCAATAGTTCTTGCAAATAAGATAAACCTATTTTGCTTACTAAACACTTTAAGCATCAACTTGGGCCAAACAGGAACTTGCCATTTGGAAAAAAAACATATTAGAAGAATGAAAACTGTTCACATTCAGCTAAAGTGTCATATCACTTAGCTGATATTTAAAAACCAAACATTACAGTCAGTTGTCAACCAGGTAAAATTATTGTGTGAAGTAAGTTGACAGGTTCTTTGAAGAAATGTGATTGGTTAGTGAAAATATTCCCCACTTAGAAATAGAAGTAGTTTCCACTTTTGGAACTTACAGGTGCGGACACTGAATCCCTCCTTTCTGATCCATCCAGAGTGGCTTACATCTTCACTAAGTAAGGCTGTAGCACTGATGGAACTAAATGGTTCAGCCTGTGGGGTTGTTGTCTCTGAGGAAACTCCAGCTGGCATGGAAAAGCTACAATATCCAGATGGAAGGGAGCTGGTTAGGGGGTCACTGTCTCCACGAGGCTTTGCCATCTGTAGGGAAAAAATATGAAAACTTATTCATAAAATATCTGCAGAATAAACCAAGATATACAGTGATGGACTCCTGAAAAAGTGAAAAGGTGCACAGTACCATTATTTAAAACTAGAATACTTTGTTCATTTGCATAAAGAATTTTGCCAGATTTGGCAAGTGATTTACAAGAGGAAAAGGAGGCTCCTACAAACCTCCTTTAAATGTCAGTTATGGCAGATTATAAACAATATGCCACTCAACTAGTCTTTGGTAGTTCAGTTTTAAGTGCCCTTGTTTGAGCCATCATGACCCAAAGAATTTCTGCCTGTCTGCCTGCAAGTAAGCTTTCTTCCTTCCTTCTTTTCTTTATTTATTTCAGTAATCGTGTTGTCAACATAACAGAACCAAAGAGGTACATGTGTTTGTAAGTTGCAAAAGCTCATTCCTCTATGGATTGCATCACAATCTCAGCAAACCACAAAAGAAACAGGTGAGCCCACTGCTGTGCCATGTAACTGTGCCAAGAGATTGAAGAAAACAGAGCTATTTCTTTCGTGGACTGTTTGGTAAGTCATGACAGCAACAAACTGCTTACCACTTCTACAGAAAACCAACACATACTATGAGGCTACTAGACCAATCGTCTTACAATCCAACCTCACACAAAGTGACCACCATCAAAACATTGATGAGATGCATATAACTCATTCATGATTCACCCAACTTCATCAAACTTAACACATACCAAGACAATGAATGCAACAAAAACAACAGTCCGACAACAACTACAGCAATGTTACCTTACATCAAAGGTACATCTGAAATTACAAAAATTGATCACAACTTTATGACATGCACTGACTAACATTAAGGACAAAGAGCAACCACACAAAAGACAAGGTGAAGTTTACACAATTAATTGCTTCAACTGCCAAGCCATGTATAGAGGTGGGACTAGCAGAAACTTAAATATATGACTCACAGAGCACAAACAAGCAACAAAAAAGGAGATAAAACCAACCACATTACCAAACATCACCAATAAACCAAATACAACATTGACTGGGAATTGGCAAATGCCTTACTTACAGCACCAACCACACACAACGACTCACATACAAACTTAGAACAAAAACCATTAAACCGATCACAACAATTACTGGAACCTTACAAATGACTTATTCATAAATTCAAACGTGCAAACAATCGATAGACTTAACACTTCAACAAACTGATTGTTAATGCCTACACAACCACACCCATTGCTTATACACAAAAATACTGTGAGATGGGTAATGGATTTGGCACTGGATGAGCCACTCAGTGGTTTTGCTAAGAAGGTGCACTATGTGCAATATGTTACTGCTAACTCATTGTCACCTGTTCATAATAATAACAACTTTAATAACTTTCACATTCAAATCGGGAGGCTGGTTGGTCTGGATGTAAATGACAAATACATAATTGCTGCATTAAAGAAACTGCTAGTCACTTTGCTTGCTAAGCTAGTGGAAAGAATCTTACTAGCAAATATTTGCCAGTGGATGAATTAGTTAAGTTCAAGCCCTGGAGAAGAGTATGATAATGGGGACTATAACTTAAAATCTACTCACTGTTGTGAGTGAAACTGGGAAGTCACTTCCCCCTTGAGGCAGTGATATTTGCCAATCCATACTGGGGCCCAAAGCCTCATTTAGGGTCTTACATTAATGATAGAACTGCCTTTGTGTTGGTACAGATTCAATGGAATGATTTTGAAAGGAGAGTTTTGGTAGAGTGCAAGATGGATTTTAAACATTGATATTTCTAAACAACTCATACCATATGTTGAGCCATGATAGATTGCACAACAAAGTATAATTGTGGGCCTGGAAAGGCAAGGTCTACAGAAACGCAAAGTGTAATTAGCAATTCAATCTATGCTAGAGCAATAATCCAGATGATCAATTGGCATAGTATCAAGCAAGGTCTACAGAAAAGCAAAGTGTAATTAGCAATTCAATCTATGCTAGAGCAATAATCCAGATGATCAATTGGCATAGTATCAAGCAAGGTCTACAGAAAAGCAAAGTGTAATTAGCAATTCAAACTATGCTAGATCAATAATCCAGATGATCAATTGGCAGCTGGACCTCCAGTGCCAAGGTTCAAATGATCCCCACTTGCATCATTATTGATAGGACATAGTCATGATCAGTCACCACTCTCATGTGACTGGTGAGCAAATGTCATCAACACTTGGAGAGCCAAGAAATTCCACTTGACCAACATGTTACAGTTGTCAAGAACCAACATGTCCAGTATACCTTGAGACCTTATTTTGTGCCTGTAGTATAAGTAACTTAACCCAGCAGATAATCTTCATGTTCTTCATGGAATCTTGTTTATATTTTATAGTTTATATATTGCTATCAATTCTAGATTAAAGTCAGCATGTTTCTCTTCCTCTCAAAGAATGATCTAAAAAGGATGATAAATTTTACAAGTACTGTACCAAGACCTGTCTAATTCCCCAAGAGCAGCTAGACTAGGTGCTATAATTTGAATTAGGCCAAATTAAAAACTATGTGAAAGTTTGGAACCATCCATGCAGTTGAAATAGTAACTTCATTCAAATAGAAAGTGACTTTGTTATCATTACACTATCAGCAACTGTAGTTAAAAGTGGGATGATAAAGTCCAACAGGAAGATACAGTTTGGTTAGACTAATAAAAACAACACCATTGTGAGAAATATTTTTACCTCTCTACCTTTTAAGGTGCACTTTAGAATTTCATTCTGTACGACATCAGAAGGTTATCCTCAATTGCAGGAGATATCTAGGGGTTGAAAGGTTAAGGTTAACAATTTTAAAAAATTAAATTATTATCTTTCTCAAACCTCATACCACATTAATGCTTAGAAATATCACCATCATCATCACCATCCTGATAATCATCATTCACATTCACATTTTTATAATCAAAGCTTCATGTAAACTGTGGAGTAACACTGATCACCATTGTTGCCAAGGCAAAATCTATTCATATGATGCCAGCAGAATGCCCTTTGCTTTCCAATAATAAACTTATTGTTGATTATCCCTTTCCCTATCAAGGACATACTCTGGTATTTACTCTAGCTTATGCCAGACAATTTTACTTCTGAAGGGAAAATGACCTGGTAAGGAAAGGCTTAAACTATAGTTACCTAAAGATAAGATTCAATTCACCATAAAATGACTAAATACTTAAGTTACTGAGCTACCATTAGTTAGTTACAAAACCTCTCCTGACCTTGACAGTTTTCTCACTCCAACCAGTTCTTTCTTTATATTTTGTCAAGAGCTCATATTGGCTCGCTAGAGTGATATTAGTTATGTTTTAATGCAATACTGGTCGCTTAGAGACAAACAAGGAAAAGCCCAATAAAAAGAAAAATACTGGTACATTAATGGAGACTGCTCAGTAATTTACGAGCATGTGTTACCACTGTTAGACTTGCCATTAATAACGTTAAAAGTTAGAAGGAGTTTGAAGTACTGTACACGTATTTTGATAGAAATCAGAAAAGAATGTTACTGACTCTATGCAAGTTCCTATTTGCTGATATTCTTCATTTTGTTACTATACGTGACTATTCATAAAATTACCAAGCATTATGTGATATAAGTACTAGTTGAAACAGTTTTAACATTTTAGTACTTGTTCGACTGAAGTGCCTACTCGTTATTAGTGAAATACTTTTAACATTTGTGCAGCATAAAAGAAATGATAGATATTGTCTTAACATACATATCTATGCATATTTTTAATTTTTAACATCTTGAATAACAAACTTTTCAACAAGTTTACCATTTGAACAAAAGCAGACCTGGTCATTCACCAGGTGTCAAATATTAAAACAAGCAGAAAATTAACCAAACATTACAGTGGTACTCTGCCTCCATCCACAAAAGCGCACTCCAGCAACCGAATGACAACTGCTAAATTTAAACTCAAACAGGCCAGAATATGACCAATCCATAAACCTAAACAACTAACAACAAAGATGAAATTCGAAAGAAAAACTAATTATAAAACCCGACGGATGTTGTTTATGTTATGATATCTCATATCGATCCCAAAGAATCTTTGTACTAATTCGGCCATATGACACATGATATAACTGAAATCAGAAGGTGAGTTCGAAGACTATGTCAGCGAAATAGCAGCATCTAAGACACAAAGATACCTCACCATACCCGCATTTCGAAACCAAATTGTGTTGATATGTTTTCGCAGGATTTATATCACGGAAGAATTAAGCAACTAAATCGCCTTTAAGGCCGCTAAATGTGCTGTTAGTGACATGACCTTTATTCCAACATGTGTACCTCGTTTTGTAAAGTTAAGTCAAGGCGAAACGCTTAACTTTGAGCACTACAGACCGAGGTAAACGTCAACACAGCCCACAGAGACGATCGTTTCGAGAACAGCGAATGTTGGAAGAATATAAAGTCCCACTGACATCTGGTCCCGCACCAATAGGAACAAGTGAGCTGGTACGGATGACAAACTTATTTTATTTTCGTACTTATCTGCATGTAGACAACATACCAGTGGGTATCAGTTTAGAATCAATTAACCATCCAATTTAAATTCCAGGTTCCAATGAGCATAACAAACGCTGCCGAGCTTTGGATGTTTTACGGACATGTCCGCGATATCCATCAAGAATTTACGGCTTCCGTTCTTGGAACGACAATGAATTAATTATCAAAAAAATGAAAGAATGCACACGGGTGGTTCTCGGCGGTGACAACCAAGATTTCGTACAGGGGGAGCAAAGTCAAAAAAAATTTTTGCTGCATTGACTGGGAAGTCACGAAGTGACCTCCCGACGTAACTTTTCTACTAAAACCTTCAGCAATGCTACATAAATGAATTTTTCTACTCGAAATTGGGACAAACGCGATTTTCTGGAAAAAATGTGAGGACAAACGAATTGTTTCGCCAGGAGGGAAGGGGCAATTGTTCACATCGCCCACTTGGTAGCGACACTGGTTGCTGTGGATTGACTGTGACATAATTTTACAGCAAGCAACCCTAAAATACTTATATTAATCTTTTCTTAAACGATCCAAATTTTTATCCCCTAGAGTTGGAGGTGTCGCTCTCTCAATAATTGAAAATACACCAAAAAATACCAAAACTACAACATCCTGTTTCGGTCGCTCTGAACCAAAAACGGTGGTATAATGTAGAGTTTTGTTCAAGTCTCTTATCGTGCTCCATCCTGATCTCTCCCTCAAATTGACTGCATACACTAATTGGTCAAAGTGAAGTCAAATTGACTGCGATAGACAATTTGGGGGCGATATTGTGGGAAGATTATGTAATACTTAAACAAGGTTGCGGGTTCGATTCCCGTCTAGGGCTCAGAAATCGTTTTTCTGAGTAAACGAGCTTGACGAACGTCCTCTAGTCGTTCTAAGATTATGTAATACTACGTTCCCCCAATTTTCTACGTGAGTGGGGATGTGGCAACATTCCAAAGCTGACGTCATTCAACCCGCTATTTCGTTAAATCGTTTTCGAAATCAGCCAGAATTGGCTATACACAATTGGAAATGATTTATTCTTTTTTCGAATTCCGCTGCCAGTCTTACTTCACCCATCAAAGATCGAGCACTTGTAATCAAGCCCTGTTCACCTCGGCTGAATATTTGTCAGTACATTATCAACCTCGTTCCCAGGGCATTTTGCCTTCACGCGGTGGAAGGTCGGTTTTCTTTCCCTCCTGATTATACCTGTAAGCTCCAACTGATCTGCCACGCTTGCATAAATAATTCAATAGCTGGTTTGATTTTAATTATTACACCCAAAATTTCTGGGTGCAATAACCAGCCGATGCCAGGGCCATTTCGCGCTCCCCCACCGCAAATGGTCCTGGGGACGAGGTGGGTACTTTACTAATATCACCGCTTGTATAAAAAGGCAATTAACTTTAAATGACGATTATTGCGCAGAGAATTTATTATAGAACGGTTTAATGATGAATAAAACTTCTTTGTGAAGCTATGGCCCCAGAAATCTTCTGCACAACGTGGAACTTAGAGGAAAATCTCGGGTACAAATACCCTCCTGACAGGAGTGTAAACTGAGATGGACTGGCAGGTTGGACTGCTAATTTATTATAGAATAATATCAGGTAATTTTCGGATCGGGCCCTCATAATCAAAATTGCTCAAACCCTTTCAAGCTTGCTAGTTTGGACTGTTGTCAGCAATGAGTGCATGAATTCCAGAAAAATGATGATGGCGAATGATAGCGTGACTAAAAGTATACTTAATTTCCGGTCTGGAACTGAAGGTCACTAAAAGTCACCCGCGTAAGCGGAGCCTGGCTCAATGGTTAGTTCCTTTCTTTCTGAGCAACTAATGAACCGGAATATATATTAGCACATTGGCATTTGAGTTTCTAACTGGCCTAGTTAGGTTATTAGACGAGGCCAACTGTTAGGTACTTCACATTTTACCGAGCCTGAGTTATGAGTGACAAACGGTCAGCGGCTAGCTGAATGATATATTTGTTACGTAATTGCGTAATTAGTATTCTTTAGAAATCACCTATTATAACAAAAATCAAAGCCCAATGATTTTAAATAAGGCCATATCAGAGGACAAATTGAATACTATATGGTAAAAAATTGCAAATGATCGTTATAATTTTCAATAGGGTAGCATTTTGGGGGGATACACAGTATTTCATCATTCACAAAACCCGCTCGTATGTCGTATATCATCATAGGAATTGAGAGGGCAACCTGATGGGTTAGGATTAATTAGGGATAGAATTTTGACACCATTAGGATTACGGTCGGGGGTCGAGTACTAGAGTACTAGACACTCGTGGTGGGATTAAGACGTAGTTAAATTCTCGCATAACTTAATGCAGATTTAATACCAAAGCCTTTAAAAAATTTTAAAAAAATTTAAGAAGAAAAATTTAAGATCAAAGCGCAACATCAACTTCAATGTTTATCTATTTTCCGGTTCATTAATTATCAAAAAGAAAGGGACAAACCACTGAGTCAGGTCCCGCCCCCATTGATGAATATTGCAAAACTTCCGGTCTGGACTGGGAAGTTCGTTTCACTTTCTGTCACTATTTTACGCAATAACTTAACGCCATAATTCGTCATCGTTAATTTTCTCGAATCGTTGTACTCCATTCAGAGGGTTTGTGTGTCCTATATTTTCAAAATTGTGTAGGTGATATCTGAGGGCACGGCGTCACCCCGACAGATTTATTTATCATGAATGTACCCTGAGGTGAATTCCCTGCGAAGTAACTACAGTATAATTTAATTCGGATTAATCAAAGATCAAAGCCCGACGTCAAGTTATATGAGCTGATCATATGATCCGGGATGACCCGTGCCACGAAAGTCTTTCTACGTTCGTAAAAGATAACTGGAATTAACTTTGGGCAGTTCCTGCTCCTAAAATAAACCAATCGTGCTTTACAAGTTCAATACGCGTGTATTTTACATCCGCAGTAAGATCTTGATCCAGCGAGTCAGCCCGGTTCATGTGAGTAGCCTCTTAGGCCCGTTTCAAACGTCGCAGCTACTGCCGTGTCGAACTAAATTCAGGAATTAAATTCGACTTTTGCACGGCAGTAGCGCGACGTTTGAAACCGTTTGGTTCGGCAAATTGAATTTAGTTCGAGACGGCAATTAAATTCGACAGGGGTCCGTCTCAGCACACGCCAAGGCCGTGTCGAACTCAAATTATAAATTATGATCGATAACGTCTGTTTTTAGTAGTCGGATTCCCCTCTCCAAAAGGTCGCTTTTGTATAGTTTTGAATTTAGCGCGACTGCATTAAATTCGATGTTTGAAACTACTGTCACGCTATCGTCGCGCTATTCCCGAGCCAAACTTAATTTGGTTCTACACGGCAATAGCGCGACCCTTGAAACAAGCCTTAGCCAACTGATTTTTCATGGATATATTAAAAGGCTGCAAACAACCCAAAGAATGGCTTTCATCATCCTATATTTGGGATTTTTTGTTCTTTATATGTATCCACGTGGTGTGTTTTGACTGCAATGATCGAAACAAAAATCTTCATTCTACTTACTTCGTGACCAAAATGTTTTCAACCAAAAATCGAGGCAGAAAAGAAGCTCGTTTTGACCTCCAGATGGGCCGGGACTGAGGCGAGTCTGGGGGTGAAAGGAGTGAAAAATTTCCCAGAAAAATGACATACGTTCTTTTCATGCAGTTATCTCAACCCACGTAGTAGCAAATCTCCTTTAATTCTTTGACTTTCAACCCAGAAATCCTGAGCAAGTCCATGATGATGAATGTAAAAACTTTAATATTCACCTCCAAACTCGTCCCAGTCTCTGATACTCGCTACATCGGAGTGGTGTATTGAAACATTTCCAGAACTAAGGGAGAGACGGAAAAACTGTAGAATGCGTTCCTTTATCATTCTAAGAGTTCTTTCGAATGAGATAAACTTAATTTTGGTTTCATATATATATACTATAGCAAATAATCCATTCGTGACTTAGGGAGATTCAAAAAATAAGAAATTGTGCCGGTTCAAATAAATTACGCCCCGGTTGACATGAGCCGGGAAAGAAGTCATACTGGGACGATTTCCTTTCGGTTACAGCGTTATGGTTGGTCAGGGGAGGATCTAGAGGGGGCCGTAAGGAGCTTACGCCTCCCGTTTTGCATATACGGGCCAGTTTGCATACTCTAAAGCAAGACAGTTTTCTGTAATGATAATGGGAATAGAGACCTAACCTCAGTTACTCAAAAATTCCCAGGGGGGCCTCCACATATTTCATGAAAAAAAAATTGTAAGGAAAAATGTATTTGTGAGTGCCTGAATGGTAATCTTTATGGTAGGCTTGAAACACAGGAACTTCGCAGATTCCTATAATCTTATAGATTGATCATGTACTAGCTTATTCAGATTCTTTATACTTGAAACATACGGGAACTAGATTCTTATATAGATTGAGCATGATGTTTATAGATGCACATTTTTATTCCGATTCTTTGTTCTTAAAAAATATACTTTATGGATGACTGTAAATATGTCTTGTCACCTTTTTACTATGCCAAGGTAGGGTGGGCCTCCACTACTGAAGGCTGCCCATTGGGCCACTACTCAGTCTAAATCTGGCGTTGCGTTCCGTACTGTGTATAAACATGGCAATCATATACATTCCGCTTCAAGCGTCTATTTTAGCGGCGTGTTCCAGCAAGTGAGCTCTATATACAACTGGAGAGATAACTTCCGGCGCCCAGGTGAAGCCAAACCTGGCAGACATGCAGGTGATTTTTTGCACCTCAGTTTAGTCTCCTGCGCGACTTTACGCTGTTTGCTCATTATTACTGGTTGAAAAACAGGCAAAAAGTCACTTAAAAAGACAAAAAGGAATATTTCAATTCGAAATATTTTTCAACAAATATCAGAGCAAGTTGGTGAGTATAATTTTCATGAAAATGAAGGGCAAAACTAGAGTGAATGAGTGTTACTAAGGAGATAAAATAAAAAAGTTATCACCGTGGTCTTTTCACAAGATATTGGCATGCCAAAAAAGTCGGAATGAAAGATAAACAAAAGGGAGTAGACAGAAAATGCGAGAGAATTTAAATGAAGTAAAAAACGGAACAGAGGCCATGATAGCGTGAAGCGATGGGATTAAATTTACATATCCAGAATTTCAGAGCCGGAATGTGTCCAATGTAGGGGGTAGAGGAGGGATATTGAATATTGAATACTTGGTTTTAAATTAGTTTGAATATGAATATTTCTCGTAGGAATATGAATATTTTTACTTGGAATAATAGATCTTTGAGTCAGTGAAGAATATTTTACTTTTTTAAATAGCCAATTCCATTTATAGTCTTTTATAAACGATTGTGTTTTGTTACTGGCTCATGTTGACTCGATTCTAGCCATTTTGTCATCGTGAGAGCAGTCTCTATAAAAGTCGCATAAATAAGCGTTGTGGACTCATTGTGCTTTCCTGAACTGAGAGATGTCATAACAACTGTAACACGACTGCTCTCATTACAATCAATATTACAATTTTGATACAATAAACATTCTCGTCGTCTCACATTCGTCTCGCCGGTCGGCAACGTGAAGCATTTCATTATTTAAATGAATATAACTATTAAAGCCTGCAAGGCTGCAGCATATTTAAAACGAAGAACAAAGAATATCGAAAAAATATAAGGAACATTTGAGGTATGTGGAGGTAGGAATAGGGAATATTGAAGGTAGGAATATTAAATATTGAAGGTAGGAATATTGAATATTGAAGAAAAAATATTCTGCTTCTACACCACGATCCAGTGACATGCATGTTAAACTACCCTCTGGTTCCACAAAGGCCTAACATACTTTTTTCCAAAAAGTAGAGAATCGTCCGGATTCAGATTTTTCAGATGGCTTCAAATACCTTTCCATTCCCTCCATCTCTTTGATTTTAATATTATTTTGTCTATTTGAGCAGGATTCCCTAAGGTCTGATATCACGTAAGATCGCCAATACGTCTTTCTGGGACTTCCGTAAATATACGCCAAAAATGTCTAAATATTTCGAAATTTTATCTGAATATCTTTTCTTGTTTTTTTTTGTAATTGTTACGATTCTCAAAAAGGAATTCAAGTCTTATTTATAGCGGACATATTTGTCAATATAATTTACATTTTTAATATACAGCAGATCCATCAATTACAAATGCCGGCACAGCAGCTGTGACTGCATGTTTCTAAACCCAAAATACCAAGCATGTTGAATATTTCACTCCAGTCATCTCACGATTGTTCCTTGGTAAAATTTACATAAAAGAAACAAGTACTGGTTAAATCGTTTCTTAAAAAACAGGCATATCCAGATTTTAGGTCCGGTACGAGTCACACAGCTTAGCAAACTACAGTCTCTTGAAACTTCTAAGTAACTTAATTAAGAAAACATCTCTTACAATATCTAGTATCTGACGTCCAAACTTTCGCGATTGCTTTCTAGGTCACCAGTAATGACACAAGGTATTAATACAGCTGCCACGTAGTCTTCTAAAAGGGGATTAGCAAGGGTAAACTGGTGTTTCTATACCAGGTCCCGACAGAGGGGCCGCACGCATGCTTCCATCGCATTTTGAAAAAATAAACTTTTATGCTTTTACATTAATCAAAATTTAAACAAATGGGTTTACCGGGCACGCTAGCGACTGACAATGACTGAAGACTGGCGCCGTACTGAAAGCCTATATTCTACTTAAATCAATGAAATTTAATATAATTTAACGTATTTTAATTTAATGTTATTTCAATTAATTTATTTTAAATGAAAATAAGAATGTTATTCATATAGTGCTTACACCAATATTCAAAAGCGCTTAAAACAGTTTACAAAAATCTACATAGCAAAAGCCCACAGAACATGCAACATACTTACATAATGAGTTTATTCGACAAAAAAAGATAACATAATATTAACAAGTTACATTAAAATCTTTCTTACGCGAGAATACCCTTCACTGATTAAAAGTATCCTTTTCTTCGAGAAACCCACCAGTTCACTGGAAAAACAGTCCCCTTTCAGCAGAAGCAAAAACACTGCGGTTGAAAAATAGAATAAATATGTAGGCAAATAATTTTTTGATAACTTTCTTTCTTGAAATCAGAAAGGTGGCCTATTAGGTGGTGCATCCCAATATTTGAAGAGTACCACGGCGACTGATTTTCGATCGGCGGAATGGTGTGTGCAAACACTCTGTCGCCTAGGATTTTGCATGGGTTTAGCGTCAGTCTATACAAAGTTTATGTCTATGACTACAATTCTGAATTGAATTAGTGCTATTTTATTCAAATTCATAAGGTATTTATGTTGACTACTAACTTCATTTGGTTAGACCACCCAAATATCCGACCTCAGTCTACGGTGTGAATTTTTGCCATTTTAATCAATCTCCTTTTCGACTTTCACGGGAAACAAAGTTTTTTGAGGGATGTGCAAAAAAATCTGAGTTGGAAAGATGGTTTTTGGAGCGCGTAAAATAGCAAGGTTCGTTGCTGCGCCACAAAACGTGACCCAAAGTTTAGCAAAAATTTTTCAACCGTTTTTTCAATTTGCTCAGAGTTTAGTCCTTTCTTTGAGATCAAGAGCTTGACAAACGTTCGTTGCTCGTCTAATACACACCAAGCTCCCACATGAAACAGCATTTGTGTTCAGCTTTCAATACTACTAAGTTATCTAGATTAGCTGAAAGAAAAAATTGACATGTTGGTAGATTCCAGCACAATTAGGTATCGTCAGCTTGCAGATGAAATATCCATACATGGAAATAGGGTTGCCTTCTTTTTCAATTGCTTCTCTGTTTTTTTGAAAAAGTAAATTGTTGATAATGTTTGAACAAACGGTTTCCTCCAAGACTCGTGGAATAGTTCAAGGTGGCTCGCTACAGTTTCTGTCTTTATAGGGTGCAACTGGTACGGTCTCCATTTATGGGAATTTCTATCTTTAAAATAGTTGTAAGTTCGGTATAAAATATGTCAAGAAGCATGATAAACATGAGATATTTGTCAAATTGTGCAATTTTCGATTATTAAGATCGTGGTAATAGCGTTGCAACATTGGCATATCTTTACGATTATCTCATTTAAAACACATTATCTTCGGATTTCGTCGATGAATTTTTCTGAAAATTTATGTGAGGTTAGATGTTCCACTAAAGAATAAAATATCAATATCAGGACAGGTTGTCAAGGTAGATTTTTTGCAATAGACTTACGGGATTTTAAAATATTCTGTCTTATGAAAAATTTGAAAATGGGATATGTTGTTGAGCTTACTCTGCTTGCTTTGATTAGCAGATTTAAAAGAAATTCACCAAAGCAAATAACTAAACATTTCACATTTGTAGTGACTCGGACGGCGTTGTCGTAATAGAATAACGATTCGACAAGATCGCCACATACGCGTGCTTGTCCAGCTACATTTAGTACCAGTCTCCTATTAAAAATTACACCAAGGAGTCTAGGAGCCTCCTTAAGGTTTTATAAACTTTGACAATAGACGTTTCTCAAGATAAAACCAGTGAACTCAAGTAAGACTGCGACGCTAGCTCGACCAGAAATTTGAAGCCAAGATGGCGGCAATTGAAGCCTGTCTTGTAGGTACAGTGAACTCAAATAAGACTGGAACGCTAGCTCGACCGGAAAATTTGAAGCCAAGATGGCGGAAATTGAAGCCTGT
>JBAHVQ010184535.1:0-15707 GCA_036872915.1 Nanipora kamurai | reverse complement strand
GAGCCCGTAGCAGGCTGAGACCCCTTCCACTGTCCTTAGTTGGGTGGTGTGCGAGTTGTAATAATAATAATAATAATTCAATAGTTATTTAACGATGGCAGAAACATTTAATTGCTTTGTGAGACACAAATAACTGTTTAATTGTTTTGTTAAATCATAAAAATTTAGGATAGTATATTAAATCTTTTGTCGTACAATTAACGTTTTGTTTTAGCCAATAAACATGTCCAGTAGTATTTCGAAAACTAGGCTAAACGAGCCAAGTATAAAATGGTACAGAGTTACGCGTATTAGTAGAACATTATTCGCAGGAAAACAACGTTGTTTATTAATGCTTATAAGCAGACTATCATTTGTTGGTAACTATTCACAGGTGACGCAGTGGTCTCCCAGCAAATAAATGGGAAAAGAAAATAATTCAAATGATTACATAAACGTTCTATACCTGGAGGAACATTAAACAGAACGCCACAACTCCAAGAGTTAGTAACTCCATATGACCATCTTCTCTACTTTGAAGAAACCTTTGAAGAAATTGAAATTTACATTTTGAATAGAAAACTAGAAAACGGGAAGAAGAGAAATGGTAGGAGGGTAGACACGGTTGATTGATTGGTTGAATTATCGACTGACAAAATGACCACCAGATTAATTGACTGAATTACAACAAGCAAAGCTTGCCAAGTGAACGTTAGACTCATGTTTCACAATACATGGAAAGATAAAAAATAAAGTTTTCTTACCCGTTTCCTGGCAGCACCTCTCCCTTTGACGAATAAAATCGTCTGGCGTTAGCCAGAGTAAAATGATCTGGCGTTAGCCAGAGTAAAATGATGAGTCTGAGACCGCCGGGAAAGAGTTAAAGCTGGATAATAAATAGCATAGTCAAGCTCGTAACATCAGAAAAACGATTTCTGAGCCCTAGACGGAAATTGAAGCCGCAACCTTGTGATAACCGGAGATATCCGTAAACTTCTCACCGGTTACTAGAAAGTTGCGGGTTTGATTGCCATTTAAGGCTTAAAAATCGTTTTTCTGAGATTACGAGCTTGACGAACGTTCGCCGGTCGTTTGATAAGCACCAAGTTCCCACATGAACCAGATTAGTGTTCAGCATTCAGTATAAATAGCTTTTTGGACAGTTTATTGTGATTGAAAAAGTCATATAGACATACCGGCATCACCTGGATATCGGTATTTTATGGAATTATGCTCACAGAATTTTATGGAATTTTGCTCGTACACAAATCATATCAACTGAAACAATGCAAGGAATATTCAAATTACCTGAAAAACCTGTCCAAGCAATACTTTGATACAACATAACCTAATACAAGAATGTCAAAGAAGGAGAATAATAGTTCAAATATCAGCCAGCCGGTAGGCAACGTCTCCTCTAAAATATAAACAGAAAAGAGATAATCAGAGGGTATTCCATTTAATGCATTCTTTAAGATATCAGTCTTCAACAAGTGAGGAATGACCTACGGAAAACTTCATGGGTAATAAGGTAACAGCACAAGAGAAGCAGTTGAAATAAGGTTGCAACATTTAGCAATCAAACCGTCTCTAGTAGGTTTTCCCCGCCTGTTCACAGATCGATGTAACATGTGTAGTTTCCTGAGCGTCAGTCGAACATTATTTCCATACTATAACACTACATTTAGAACATCGTGGAGCTAGGCAAGAGAGATAATTCTAGGATTGCTAGAGCCGGAGTTCATTATAAGAAGCCTCGAGCTCTCAGTTATTTTGATTCCTGACGACCGAAGAAATGCGCACTTAAATGGGCTGAATCAGACCGTTAAAATATCTATATTTTAGAGTATGGTTGTAGCATTTAGAGGACCAAATACAGATATCCTGCAATTTGATTGGTTCATCAGCGGTCGGATGATTCGTATTCACCCGATAAAGGTGAAAATTTAAAACTTTAGTTATTTTGAAGATAATCGTGCTGTATATTTGATTTGCTTAATAGTTCATGTACTATTGTAAAGAATGAGTAGGAGTGTTTTAGATCCGATAAAATACGAACTACGAGTTTTTTAAATTGCTTCAAAAAGGACCCTTTGAATCCGTAATCTACGAAGGAAATTTGAAAATTAATGTTTTCTAAGCCGAGAAAATTCGACGAGAAAGACGAGCGTGTCTTTGTATTTATGAAATCGCGCTTATATGCGGGATAAAGGTAGCGATTTCGACCGTGTAGCCATAGTTTCCAATTAGTTTGTCAGTGAAGCCATGTGGTAGACAAGTTATAATCCCCTGGAAGCTGGACGGGTTCCCTAGTTTACACCTTCGTAAAATTTCAAGAATTACATAAAAATATTTGCCAACTAAGGACTCTCAAAGAGTGGGGAATAGTTGTTACATACAGAGAGGTCTCCCTGTAAAGACTGAGATAAAATTGTCATCATCGTTGTCAACACTGGGATTTGGAAAACTAGAATTCTGCAACGCCTTAGCTCCTTCCTGTCCGTATAGGTCCTCAGTGACCTATGGAGACTTTAGTATTTAACTCTGGCTATTTAACTCAGACAATTTTACTCGTCAAGGGTAAAGTCCTAGAAGAGGAAAGGACTAATTTATAATTTCAGGGTTTCCGCTCATATTTTAAGAGTCTCCAATGTAAATTGACCAGCGGCGCGGTTATTTTTTTTTTTATTTTACTAATGATCTTTACTCATACATCAACACCACGACCTTATTCGCATCACTTTCATACGAGGACTTCTTAAACCAAACGAGCGGATTCACATGAAAGAGATCAGGCGCGGTAATGAAGGGCACGTTTTAGTTACTCGTCATGGTATATTGAATCCTTCATATTTACGATGAAATTTGGTTTAGCTCGGATAAATGACAAACTCAGCATTTTAGACTTTTTATATCTTTTCTATAATTATAGCTTGCGAATAATATTGTCTGATAAAATTATTAAAAATGCTTTTCTCTATTTTCACTTGAATTAAGTCATTTGAATGGAAAGTAATTTCTGGTGTACTCACAACGCAGGAGGCCTTCGTTTGTACGCCCCAGCAAATTTCGATCATTTGTGTATATACGAACGATTTATGCATAAAACTATCGCTGGTTATGACCGTGAGCATTGCCTAATATAATAGGGATCTTCCTCAAAGCGATAAACAAGCAATTTAAATTCTAATATGTACATAGGGATGTGCTCGATTCGGATACCAGTATTCGGTAAAATTCTATCAAATATTTATGGACTGGGGTTCTTGACTTTCCAGCTTTCAATACTCTCTCCCACTGATTTTCAGTCTTCAAAAATAATCCAGAGGAAGCCTAAACCTCTTGGCTTGTCTAAAACCTCTAAGGTTTGTCTAAAGTTTTTGAGTTTTTGCAAAACTCCTTCAAACCAGAGCAAGATTAGGGATGAAAATCCAAATGTAACTTTCGAAGATTTGAGATTGACTGGTAACAGCGACTTCAGCACCGACAACATTTTGTCTTTTTATCCAGACTAGTCTACAGAAAATTACAAGTTTTTCGGCTTGATTTTCATTCAAGGGTTTTACAATTTGGGAACCTCACATTTCTGTGTCTCAGGTTTGGGCAGTCAGAAAACGTTTCTAGAAACCGTTACTTCTTCTATAGCTATCAAAAATGATTTGTCACATTTCAAATATTGAGACTAGTCAATACTGAAATTATGTTCGGTCAAACTGGTGTATATGTATGTACCTGAGTGTCTGATGCCATGTAATATATCATGCACCAGGCCAGATTTAATACGTCTAGCACTTCTTGTTCCGTGGTGCCCAGCTAAAGCTGGCAGAATAGCGATGAGAAAACCTAAGTGCACATCTTGCATCACTAAAATTCCTAGTAATGGACTGGCGTAATCATCACCGTTGGTATGATCTAAAAGAAAGAGCGATTACGGATAATTAGAGGGCTGAGATAGAGAAATTAGAATGACAAAGGCATGATATTTCGCGGACAACTTTAGTGTAAAAGTAATGATGGCAGTTAAAAACGACATAAACCAATAGGAAAATAAATTATAATAGAAAAACAAAAGGCTTGGGAAACTGCTGAATTTAAGGAGAAGAAACACTGATGTTTCGAACGATTAAGGCCCTCCCTTGGAGTGAAGTAAAGGGACTTCGCTCGAAACGTCAGTTTTTCCTACTCCTAAGCTCCGGCAGTTTCCCAATCTTTTTGGTTTTCAACAAGTCATTCAAAACTGCCGGCACAACACTCTACTTCTATATCATTGTAATTAATTAAGACCTTTTACTGCACGTATTAAAGGAAAAACACTTTATCAAATGGAGACTGGGACTGAGCTCTTTACAGGTAGCCAAAATGGCCGTCTTACTCAATAATCAAAGGACTACAATCGGCAGACAATTACCTAGTCAAGCTAACCAATCAGGTTTAATTCTGCTGTACAATAACTTACATTTGCCATTTCCATCTAAAGAAGGCGTACTCGAGGCTGATATAAACTTTGCCACAAGGGGGGTACTGGACAGGCATAAACAAGCTGCCACAAAGGAACTGGAACGAGGTGGAATACCAAAACAAGCGCCACAGGCAATTGCAAAAAGAATTATAATTACCATCATAGCTGTACTGCCATATATAGCTACCTTCCATACCTGGTCAACAACAATGATAATATTGTTATTTATGTTGAAGATGCAAGAACAATAATGATTTACAAACAACAGAATACCACAAGCCGTACATCAAAATTAAATCAATGGTTGAAATGCCGAGATTCGCAGGCCTTCGCATACCAACACAATAGCGAACCAGTGCTACACGTAAACTGTGCTACAGCGTTTGAATCCGCTTGATAGCTCAAAGGTTAAAGCATCTCACTGTCCGTCAATTGCTCACTGGTTTGATTTCCGTGAAGGACACAGGTGATGTTTACCGAAATTTTTACAATTTGACAAGTAGACCAGTGATTTGCCAATATCGAGCTGCCACATGCAGCATATTTGTCCATCTTAATAAAATTAACTGAATATTTGTCTTACTTTCAACAAAGTACACATAGCATAACAGAGTCAACAGCAAACGGCACCACAATTACCAACCAATAAAACATACTTTGGTCTTATCTGAGCCCATACACCTCAATTGTTGATTTCATTTCCACCATCTCATAGATGATCTGCTGAGGATTACCATTTGGATTATGTCTGAGGAATGTTTCCATATCTGTGTTTGAATACTTGTGCTCTCGAAAATGAACATGTTTTGTAGGTGAAAAATTTCTCTTGGAAAATTTACCGTCGCCTGTTGTTTCGCGGAAATTTTTCAACAGAAGAAAATGAGTTTCACAGGATAATCTTTTTGAGGAAAACAGCTATACAGCACGCTTATTTATAGAGGTCCAGGTTAAGTGAAGGATAATTTTCGAGTGAAGAAATTATTTTAAGACTTAACCGGTGCCAACTGCAAAAAATGCAACTCTAGGGAATCCGGCTGGGAATCGAATGCGCCATCCTGCAACCATGCTCTCGCCAACGGCCTTCGTATCTCAGTTATTAGAGCACTGCACTAGAATCGCAGGGTCGAGCTCAGTTCCTAGCTAGAGAGCCTGGAGTAGAGTTGTACTTTTTGCAACTGGTCCCGTTTGGGTTTTAAAATGTATCATTTCTACACTAGAAAATTAGCTTTCATTTAATATTGACCTTATTTCATGATACCAAGTGTAAATGCCAAGTATTCATTGAATATGCCCTTCATTACACGCTGCGATTTATCACGCAACTTGTGTCAAAAAAAATTGTTGCAGTTGCACGAAAGGGTGTTACACGCCAGAGTAGGCACTGAACTTGACGGAATCTTTTGCAGTTGTATTTAAAAAGTTGAATTTGATTCTACCTTTTTCGTGTAAGTTGTAATTTTGAAAAACGAGTTGAACAACGGGTGTTGCATGCCGTAATTCTTCGTGAAACTTACAACAAATTTTTTTCGCGATGTAAGTTGCATGGAAAGTCATAGCTTGTATGCTAGCTTAATATAGATCTTATTTCATAATACCAAGTGTAAATGCCAAATATTCTGAACGTTTAACAAACTGATTGGATCATTTTAGGGATCCTTACGCAACTGTTGTGACCTTTGTGTTTACTAAACATTGGAAGCCAATGCTAAAGGTGCCTTCACAGCATGACAAACCAAATTTTGCAAACGAGGGTTGTTAAAACTACGACTGGGTAAGCAAACGCTGCAACAACAGGTGGCAAAAACGTTAGCAAACGTGGGTCTGATAACCTGTGTTTGCAAACTCCAAGGTACATTCAAGGAATAATTGGGATTTATACCGGATAACATGAAACAGTATCACTTCCATCTGTCTCTCGCTCTTACAGAGCTCATGGACGTGCAACAACTTCGGATATGACCATGATTAAAAATAGCTCTGAGCGCTGCTTTAAATTTGCAGGGTTGCAGGTTCCAATCCAAGTTGGAAGCTCTAAAGTTGCATTCTTTGCAACTGTTACCAGTTGGGTCTTCAAGCATATTCTGATATTCGAACATTTTTTCCCATATAATATTTTAAATTGTGCTCACACTATGTAATTCTTGTATTTTACTAAGTTCTTAAAGCCTGTAAATCCATTGTATCTTTATGTATCTAAAATGGATTAACAAACATTTATTTATTTTATTATTTATTGGTTTGTATATGCCATTTGCAAACTCTGGTTTAATGAGTGAACACCCTGACTTGAAAGTTTAGCACTAAGTTGTTGGATACTAAAGTGAAAATTACTTTTGTTGTAGCAAAGATGTAAAATGCTGTGTTCTATCTTCACTAAAAAAATACCTTTTTTATTCGTTCAGGAGAAAATTCCAGCCCTAGAGTAAACAGGATCAGAAATACTCCAAATTCTCCAAGGGTTTCAATCTGAACAACAGCCTAAAGACAAACAAGAGAACACTTGGCTTAGCCATCAACATTGGAAATTAGGATGAAGGGGAAAATCAAAAGGATGGTCAGAAGGCATTATTTTCATTGTTTTGCTCTTCAGACTTCCCCCTCATGCAAACAGCAGCAAAAACCTCTGTAACTCTACATGCTTCATTATTCTGGACAATGCCTAAACAAAATATCAGCTTAAATTGAAAGAAGGATACTACATTCATCATAAATCAGAACTTGACAAGCTACAGGATCATGTTATCTTAAACCTATTTCTATATAATACACATAGAAGTACAAACCTTACTATTACCTCACCTATTATGATCTGATTTTTTCTAATTCTTATTCTAATTTGTCTGCAAACTATCGTTAACTCCAAAATTCAAAACATATTGTGTTACATGATATGGTTTTGTAAGGTTAATCATGAAATTTTAGTTAAGAAATTAGGACATTATGGAATCAGAGGGCTAGCTAATGATTGGTTTGTTTCATACTTTACTAACAGAACTCAAGTAACTTCTGACAGTAACGAAACATCAAGTAACCAATACCTTTCTTGCATGTTGGGACCATCGTTATTTTTGCTATATATTAATGATTTTAGTAACAGTTCTAATTTACTGTACTTTCACCTTTTTACAGATGATGCAAAGCTGTTTTATGCAGGTAAAAGCTTACATGCTCTTGAATCTGCATGCTTTGAAAATTGAATTACAAAATGTTTATACTTGACTGTGCTCATAGTTATTATGGAGTTTTTATCCAATATACAGCAAAACCACTAAAAAGTTAGCGTTGGCAATCCATTCTTCATTCACAAAAGTCTCAAATAACTCTGAGTTTACCCGTTTGTAATTTTCATACTTCACATTTTAAGAAATACCATGGCATCTTTGAGTCTTCACTGACAATAACAAAGGTTTCAAAAACAGAAGTATGTATAAACTTGTTTGCAGCTGTGTTCTGCATGTACTGCTTAAAGTTCCCCTAACCCCTAAAGTGATTTTGAGCTCATGGAATATAGGTTTCATATCTGAGACTTCAATGAAAAAAAGTCATCATAAGGAGAAGGTAGACCCAGACTTGTGTTTGTCAAGAAAACTGATGTCCATGGACCATAAAATTATAAATTCATCAAGCCATAAAAGTAAAAGGATTTATCCAATTCCAAATATTATTTTTACTGAAACACTAGAAATGAAGAGTATACACAATTAGCTGATATCATTTTGGGTTAGGGGTGCTTTAATTATAAAATTTGGATCACCAAATTGTAACCATTTGCTGGCCATGGACATATTCTAGTATGTTACCCTGGCTCATGCAGGACAATTTTACTTGTCAAAGGGTCCGACATCTGGCAGCCAAAGGCTTAAAGGGGTACTTTAACCCTTTTTAATCCACAGGCATAACCTATTATTTTATTCTGACCATTATGCCAGACTAAATTCTTACTGTCAAATGGATACTGTATGTGTGTCAGTGAAAGGGTTAAGGATTATTTCCTTACTTCTTTCCTAACGATGAATGTACGATACTCTATTATTTTATTCTGGCTAATGCGGACAATTTTACTTTTCAAATAAAATAATATAAAAAACTATAAGTATTTGCCATCTGTAGAAACAACCTTTACATTTTTTCATTTAATAAGAATATTGAAGCCCAGCATAGAATGCAAAACAATGGCATGATATTAAAAGTTTAATAGAATCTTATGTTTTGCTGTTTACATCACAACGTCTTCATAGATAATAATTAAAGTTATCAAAGCTGTGGTGTATATTTCCATGTGTTATAACTTAACCAATCAAATAAAAATGGAAGGACAAAGAGGTGAGAATAAAGATATGAGCAGACTAAAGATAACACAGGGGGAGGGAGAGAGAGAGAGAGAGAGAGAGAGAGAGAGAGAGAGAGAGAGAGACAGAGAGAGGAAAAAAAATAAATAAAATTATGAAAATAGAAAAAGTGGTATGGAATTGATGTTGGCATCAGTTTTGTTTTGTTTTTTTTTTTCCTCTCACTCTTTCTCTCTGTCTCTCTCCATGTTATCTTTAGTCTATTGGCATCTTTATTCTCACCGCTTTGTCCTTCCGTTTTTATCTGATTGGTTAAGTTATGACACATGTAAATATACACTATATGTCATTATCTCTGAAGATGTTGTGATGTATATGTTACAGGTGATTTTTGAACTTAGGTCAAACTAGATTCACCTAGGTGAATTTTACAATTCACCTATGTAAGTTTTTTGGTGATGATTTGGGTGGGGTTAGCATCCCCATTCAGCTAGGGTTAGGGTTTCAATTGGGGTCAGGCTTTATAAAATAAAGAAGTAAGAGGTTTCCTGCAACGATTGCCTGCTTGGTCAAGTGGTGAAGGAGTTGGCCTACTGAACTGAAGATCTCGGGTTCGAGTCTCGGTAAGTACAGCTACAGCGTTCAAAAGAAAAAAAAATTAATCAAGTAAAGGAAACCTCTTATTTCTTTATTTTATAAAGCCTGACCCCAATTAAAACCCTAACCCTAGCTGAATGGGGATGCTAACCCTACCCAAATCATCACCAAAAAATTTACCTAGGTGAATTCTAAAATTCACCTAGGTAAATCTAGTTTGACCTAAGTTCAAAAATCACCTGTAACATATACAATGAAACATAAGATTCTATTAAACTTATAATATCATGCCATTGTTTTGCATTCTATGCTGGGCTTTAATATTCTTATTAAAATTGAGATTCCTGCCTGGTCAATATCTGGCTAATGTTCTTTTCATTTAGTATTAGCTGAGTATTAAAAATTTGCATACGTTTAACTTAAACAGCCTTTTTTCTTAATAAAAAGAAGTAATTTTCTACCCAGTAAAGGAAGTAATTTTCCAGTAATAATTTTGCAAGTACAAGAAGTAATTTGTCAGCCAGACTCCCTGGCATAATATCTTTTGCATAGGAAAAATAATTAATTAGATGTTTAACCCTTTCCAAGCAGTGCCTCTCTCTTTGATGAGTAAAATCATTTGGCATTAGCCAGGGTAAAATTGTCTGGTGTTAGCCAGGGTAAAACATCTGGGGTTAGCCAGAGTAAAACAGTAAAAGTCTGGTGCCAGCCAGAAAGAGTTGACTGACTATAAATCTCCCATTTGTTGGTTGACAATGATTGCATACATGTATAATGGTGCACCCTAAGCCACACTCAACTGAACACATAGAGGATTATCCAGACAACTAAAAAGATTAGATAACTAAGATCAAAATAATCCATTAATTAACCTACGTGTACAGTATGCAATACGTACAATAAAGGTTTCTTGTGAAATAACTTACCTGAATGTAGTTATATCCAGATGGACCCAATGCCATTCCAGTTAGGATGAAGCCAAACATTGTAGGCATGTGAAGTAGATTACATAATACAGCAAAAATAAATGATAAAATAATTATGAAGATAATATTTTGAATCAAATGTCTATCCTCATGTGGAAGTGTAGGATCATTTGGTTTTGCCAAGACAAACTGATTGCTATTTGAATCAATCAGGGTGGTCATTTCATACTTATTTTGATTGCTCAGTAAGTCACTTTCATTTTTTGCTCTGCTTTCTAAAATATCCCCTTCTTCATTCTCATTCACTCTTAGAACAGCTTCATAAAAACCAGCAGCCTGTTCAGAATAGCTATTTTCCTCCAGTGAATTTTCCAATTTATCAGCTGCAACTGACACATCACTCAACACCTCTTCAATGTATCTTTTCATTTTAGAAGAATGTGAGTTGGTTGTGTCATTGAGCTTCCCCTTTTCTTTCAATATAGAATGCAATTCTTTCTCAGCCTTCAGAATGTCATTGAGCAAGCCTTGCTCCCGGCCAATTTCATTCTGAAAGTATAAAATCCGAGCTGCAACTCCCTGCTTTACGTCATTTATGGATTTGTAGTCTTCTTTCAAAAGTTTACTGAGGAAATTAAAGGAGGTGAAAATTGCCTGTTGTGTATCGTTTAATTCCTTCAAGAACAAATGCACTGTTGCCACCTGAGGTTCTAGTAATCCCTTAACGGCCTTTTTGTCCCGAACCAAACGACCTAGTTGGTTCGTAAATTTCCTTTGAATGTTGAAGAGCGTATTGGCTGTGTCGCACGACGGTTTGCCTGACCATTTTCTAATATCTTTAATATTAGTAAGAGGATTATTCAACTCCGAAATTGTCACAAACCATATTAATATCAACGTTAGTATTGTTTTCCATTTCCAGACCGATTGTCTGGCAAAGATTTCTGTTATTTTTACCACCATATTGTCTGAAAAGTGTCATCACAAACTAATACAAAGTCCAAATCTTTGTTGACAACCATTCGAACACTAGTAACGTGGCAAGTACTGCAAAGTTTTCAGAGTTTACATGAGTAGCTCCCCCCTGTCAAATCTCAACTATCCAATGGGAACGAGATTGTCTGTGGCCGGGGATAAATTTTCGTGCAAAGCACCCTGGGCAGATTTGAAATTTGGCGGCCGGACGAGAAGTCATGTTTTGGATATTGTGGGAAGAAGTTGTATTCCGTCCAAGACATGAATAATGAACTGTATTGTATGACGTTGTCAGAGTGTGTGGACATTCTTCATCAAGGTAATCCCAGAGATTACGGGTGCTTTTCGAATTGCTTAATATTCACTGGAATTTCGTGTGTGTAAACTGCAATTGTAAACAAAATCAAATATACAAAACGAATAAAAAACAACAATCCCTAAATTTAGGATACTCTTATGCACATACATGTAACTGAAAATTGAGTTTGAATACTAAAACATTTACTCAAATTTATCGATCATTCAAATGTATACAACATTGTTAAAGACATTAGACTAGTATTAGTCGTGTTTTCACAAATTTCAGTCGTAAAGTGACTTAGACCTCGTAAACTAACAATTGTAATCCCCAACTGGTTGACTGCTCAACCTGGAAACTAGCAAGGGAACCCGCATGAAAATTGTACATGAGTGCCACTGTACAATATAAATATAACACCAGTTGATGGTGTGTACGTGACGTCATGACGGCCATGTTGCTGGAACTAATAACAAAAGAATCTCATTAACTTCCATTGTACGTACATTGTATGGCTGTCATATCATTGCCTTTGGAATCTCTAGGGATTGACTGCAAACCATCAATTTGTTTTTAAGAAGTGATATTTTACTACACTGTACCACAATGTTGAACTTCATGAAACTTAACACATTCAAAACTATATACATTATCTATATTGGTCAATGTTTTGTGCCATGTGGTAGCCTAGTGTATGTATTAACTCAGAAATGTATCTGAGCCCTAATGGGAATTGAACCTGTAGGCTTCTGATCACGGGTGAGATGCTCTAACCATTGAGCTACATGAACTTAGATGGAAGAGCAAAGGTTATTAGTTGCACTAGTTTGTAGTTAACATGCGTACTGCTTCGATACTGCAGTTATTAGCACACATGTCAACTACAAACCAGTACAAATAGTCCAATTGTAGCTCAATGGTTAGAGCATCTCACTGGCAATCAGAAAGTTATGGGTTTCATTCCTGTCCGGAGCTCTGATAAGTTTTCTGAGTTAGGAAGATCGAGGAACATGTGCAATTTTAATCTATATATGTTGTACAGATATAGAGTGGGATGCTTAATTTGCATGGGCTGCCCAATTTGCATGGGTGCTGGCATTAGCACTGAAAAGTGTTCAGGGAATTTCTTTCCCACATGGAGCAAACTTTCCAGACTGCGAGATCTCCCAGTTAGATGTGCCAGTGTGTTTATGAATGTCACATAAATATGTATTGCAATATCTCAAAGTATCTATGAAAGTACTTTGAATGCACTAAACCCATCACCTGCAGGCTACATATGACCTACAGACTAGGTCTGTTGTAACTTGCTATTTAAGATTAATAAACCAATAACAAAACTGTGTTGAGAATTAGTTTATAAGTACTATCCTGTGGTAAGATATCAGAAATCCTGGCAAAGTAATATTTGACATCTAAAAGTAAGTTGTAATCTTCTTGGTCAGGTTTCAAAAACGGCATTCTTCTATTTCTGCTTTATTTGTTTGGAAATTACAGTTTGATATTGTTAAAGGCTTTCGTGTAGCTTAATGCTGTTGAAACCATGGTAAGCCAAAAATGTAGAACTCTGAGCTCCCAAGGGGGCTCAAAGTTGCAACTTTCTGAATGGTAGCTAGACACGTACTCCAATTATTGAGCCACTAGAACTTAGATGGAAGAGCAAGGCTACTTTTAGTGCCCAGTTCAATATGTTATTGCTGACAGACTCATCCCTGAGGTTCAAATACTGAAAGTAACCTTACCCAGCCATCTCAGTTCTAGTGGCTCAATGGTTAAAGTATCTGACTCACATTTCTAAGCATGTATAGGTTCAAGTTACAAGTGGAAATCAGAGCTGTTTTCTATGCTTAAAACAGTTAGAACAACAAGATACCATTATATATGAAAGCTTTTAACTTTCTTCTATATGGAGGGAGTTTTGGAGGTGTTATTAATTATCAGATTGGTAACTACAGTAGGTTTTGGGTGAAGTGAAAATGTACCAAAAACTGTGTACTGTAGTTACAGTTATTGTAGTTGTCATTTCACAGGCAACAGAGATTTTGTGTTTTGACCAAAACACATGATCGGCGGCATAGGGGAGAAAAACACATTGTGATTTTCATGCAATGGTTGACAAATCCATTTGTGGATCAGTGGGATATACAGTAAATGTGGTGTAGTTGTTACTTCGAGTGACGAACCATACCGGACAAGTAGAGAAAAGTCTACTTGGCCCGGTATGGTTCGTCACTCAGAGTAACAACTATCATTATTCTCTAGCTGAGTTCACTCTTCTACTCAAGCCATTTAAAATCAGATAGGATTTAAATGTCTCGATATCGAAGAAACTAGTATATGTTTTGAAATATCAAGAGCCAAAGTAACATCAATTTTGCAACCAGCTCCCAACCTGACCAGTAGCTCAGTTGGTAGAGCGTTGGACTAGTAAAAACCAAAGGTCGTCGGTTCAAATCCCTGCTGGACCAAGTAGAGTTTTTTCTGCTTGTCCAGTATGGTTCGTCACTCAGAGTAACAACTACATCATTATTCTCTACCCGAGTTCACTCTTCTACTCAAGCCATACAGTAATTGGCTGGAGAACTCAAAACTGGCTAGTGAACCAATCACATTTTACTGATCTCTCAGTGTCAACTTCAAAGCCATGGGAATGCAGACAAATTTGTTAATGTTTTTGGCATGCTGTAAATCATGATGTGTTTTTCTTGCCCTGTGCCACAGGTAATTGCTTTTGGTAATATCAATGTTTTCACACTTTTTTCCTTCTTTATGTTTCTACTTTATTCAATTTGCCATGCATAAATGTTAATACTAACCCTGTAATGTAGATTCCCTCATGCATGTGAAGTGCACAGCCACTGACAGTACAATTATATGTACACAATTATATACATAAACAACAATTGTCCAAGAGTCTTTAAAACACACAATATATGGTATTAGCAAGAAAGTTCTTTTATTTATGCTGGATAACTCAGTCAGCTAAACTGTAATGCCGTTGTCCTTAGAGGTCCAGAAACAGGAGGTTCTCATTCTTTGTGGGTCCAGTGTTAGTACAGGAGGAAACCAGAGTACCTTGGGAAAACCTTTCTCACACATGACCAAGGTAACTTTAATCAGAAAACTGCATGGAGTGGGAATTGAACTCTAGTCACAGAGGTGAGAGACACATGCACTACCACTGCCACCAACACCCCTAAAGAATATTCTTACGTCAGATCTGTAAGATTTACTGTGGCCATGTCTAAATTAATTTTAAATTATTTGTGACTTATTTGCTGTTATTAAAAAGTATGTTCATATTGAGAATGAAACATTTTTTTTTTGGCCTGCATACATGGTAACAGCTCTAGCTCACCCAAGAGCATACCGAATACAGGAAAGTGGTCACGTATCTTTGTAAAGTACATAATACAGGATTCATGTATGTAAAAGCTACATGTAGTTAGACATCTTGACTAAACAACACCATTCAGCTTATCTCAATCACATTCTCTCTTTACATGACTGAGTGTAACCATATCATTGGTAAATACAGTAAAATGAGATCACTAAAATGACCTCTTCCAGTAGAGGTGTGCCAATCCCAGAAGGTAATGGATAAACATTGTTACTGAAAGCCAACTGAACGTTGATGTGAAGTGGGCAGACCACGACAAGTAGACTTTGATGGATGTGAGTGAAACATGCTGTATGAGCTGCCAAACAAATAGCATGACGGTGTACCATATTCCCTGATTTCATATCGTGCAGAGAACTGGCACTAGCCGATAATTCTCAATGGAAGTAAAAAAAATTGTGGAGTTAACTAAGACATGACATTGGCGTTGTACTGCCAGATATTTTTAACCAGTTTTCTAATATGCAACATCACAGACTTTGGTGGTACCAGATCAATCCTATGTTTTAGCTAACCCCATAGTCATATAATTTTACATGTACTTCTGCCAGGAATTATTCATCAGAGCCAGTTTTCTAAAAAAAAAGAATTATTTTGGCAATTTGGACGCCTGTAGCAGTGCTGCATCCACCCACAATGCTGGAAATTGAACGCAGAGTTATCAACAATTCTGTCTGGAACGGTGCCTGGGCACAAGCACGGTCTCACGAGGTAGTTATTAAAATGATTGTTCACATCGTTGCGATTTGAAAGGATTTTAATAGAACAAAATAAAAAGCTTGTA
>JBAHVQ010184484.1:0-15717 GCA_036872915.1 Nanipora kamurai | reverse complement strand
TAGATAGATAGATAGATAGATAGATAGATAGATAGATAGATAGATAGATAGATAGATAGATAGATAGATGGATAGATAGATCTTTGTTGTGTGTTCCCCTAAGGGCTTTCCATCACTCAATTACAAATAATGGAAATATTGAAACTACAAAAGTTATAATTTATATATATACAAATTTGCTTATAAAATTGTCAAATTGTGTACCTTAAATAAAATAATTACGTTATATCATAAAATTTTCTTAATAAATATTCCCTAAGTTTATCCTTGAATTTATGGAGTGCAGTAGTCTGTTTAAGAACATCGTCTAAATCGTTCCAAATTTTTACCGCTCTGTAATGAAATGTTCTTTGCCCTGTAGAAGTTTTATAAGACGGAATGTCTAAAAGTTGATTATTTCGTGTGAGCCGGCAATGTACGTCAGAGCGCTTAATGAATTTATTTGCCAGATAATTAGGAACGCGATTGTTAAAACACTTATACGCCACTACAGTATCTCTATACAATAACAACTGTTTAACCGGAAGCCAATTTAATTCGCGTAAGGCTGGTATGACATGATCATATTTTCTTGTTCTTGAAATAATTCTACATGCAAAATTCTGAACAGCTTGAAGTTTCTTTATATTCTTAGATGAAGTGTTAGACCACACCGTAGAGCAATACAGTAGCTTATTAATCACCAACGTTTCGATGCATAGTTATGGTGTTTCGTTGTCTTAAACTGTTCTTGACACGATTAATCTGACATAATTTCTTCATACATGACAAAACTAGTTTTGAAATGTGGTCATCATACGAAATGCATGAATCAACATAAATTCCTAAATCTTTCGCTGACGAAACAGTTTTTATATTATTTCCCAAAACATTTATAGTAGTTTCCGTCGAGAGGTGCTGTAACACAGGTCTCGAACCAACAACGAGGAATTTGGTTTTTCCGGGATTAATTAGTAACTGATGCTCCAGAAACCACTTAGTAGCTCTATGTAAATCTTCTTCCAGATCAACAATTGCTTGATCGATATGTTTAATGTAAAACGATTGATAAAGTTTTGAATCATCTACATATGACTCAAGGTTACATGATTGTACTGACGTTGGGAGATCGTTTAAATAGACGCAGCACAAGAGTGGCGATAGTATTGCACCTTGCGGGACGCCATGGGTGATTGCAAGAGTTGATGACACTGTTGATCCAATACGCACGTATTGAATTCTATCAGATAAGTAGCTTTTGAACCATTTAACTGTTTCAGATGAAGCGCCTACACAACTCAGTTTATGTAATAAAATTGAGTGGTTGACGCTATCAAAGGCCTTAGATAAATCCAATAAAATGAGTTCTCTAACCATCTTTTTATCAATGGCATCCAACATGTTGTCACTAACCAAAATGTTCAAAGTTTCCGTGGAGTGAAAACGTCTATTTCCACTTTGATATAAAGATATGCGTTGATTTTCTGTTAAATATTTACTAAATTGATCCAATGCTGCTTTTTCACAGACTTTTGATATTGCAACGACGAGTGAAAGGGGTCGATTATTTGAAGCAACCTCAGGGAACTTGCCTGACAGTAATGAGCAGTTTATTACGTGTGTAAGGGGACCCAGAATGACTGGGAGACAGTCTTTAATGACACGCATCTTTATCTTATCCATACCCGGTGACTTATTACTTGGCATAGCCGATATGATACCTTGAAATTCAGTATTACTGACAGGTCTAAAATTGAACAATTGATCTGACGGATAAGTTATTTCATTTGACAGCGGGTTCAGAAGTACAATACCATTGTCTTTGGTTAAATTTACTGCCATCTCAGCTGCGTTCCTGCCCACGGAGGTAAAAAACTGATTAAAATCTTCTACAACTTCGTTCAGGTATTTGTTGTAAACTTGAATTTCTTTTTCTTTTGATGGAATAATGTGACTAATAATCTTGCACAAGGAGCCTGAATTAGTTTTATGTTCTCTTACTTCATTGGAGATGTAAGATTCTGCTGCACTCTTAATTTGAACTTTGACGTTGTTGCGTGACTTTTTATAAATTTCCCAATCTCTTTTATCGCGCGTCTGTCGAAAGCTGGGAAAGAGAAGATCCCTAGCCTTCATGAGTTCTTTTATTTCACGCGAAATGTGCGGACACGAACGTATCCGTACTTTAAAGGTTTTCAATGGCGCATGTACCTCCAGAGTTGAATGAAAAACATCGTTAAAAGTTCTTAGTGCATTATTGGCGTTTTGTTCGATAACATGGATAATAGACAATCGGATTTAGTGGCTAGGTCAAAAGAGAATGGTGCACACTGCTGCAGTGCAAGCTTAGATAAATCACGAAGTTTCAATTTTGACTAATAACTCATTAACCCTGTGACTGGACCGGTATGTATGTTCACCACGGTTGTCAAATTTGTGTCCAACGTAAGAAATGTTGAACGTTCTTGTATTTTTGTACGCTTTTCAATTTGTAAGCAACGTTATAAAGACTAGATATTGTTGTGTGTTTGCCACGATATGTTCGTAAGTGATCAGGGTCATATTGTTATATTTTTGAAATAGGAGGGTTTTTCTAGTAAATTCAGTAATATAATTCGGTATACCTTGTGCGATTAGCCTTGAATGTATTTTTTCTTTCTATTTGAATTTGTAATTACGATGGCATTTTACATAAAATTGCACGTTCATTAGTATTCTTTATATAAAATTTCATGCTAGTTAGTATTCATGCTCGCTTTCTCAGGTATAAAATCCCTTTCACGTGGCGAAATGCGCGTACTCAATTGGGAATGTGCCTTATGAATATTAATGAGTTTTTGAAGCGGTACTTAAGAAATTATTTAGATTGCTTAAAATATTTGTTGGTTTTTGGTATTATGTTCAGAGAAATTTATTTGTAGAATAAAGACGTCTGTTCGGAAATTTCAAAGTTGCAAAAAAATTGCAAAGTTCATTTGTATGTCAATCGAAGAAAAAAATACGTATTAAAGTTTGCTTAAACTTGAGAAATAAATAATTTTTTTTTAAAATATAAAAAACCTAATTTAAATGCAAATAATATTTATTTGTTATTCAAAGTGAATAGTTCTTTGGCTAGAATAATATCTCCAAACATTTTTGTTCAGAAATTGATCCGTCACCCAGATTGCATTACTTTTGTTGGCTTAGGTCAAAATGGTGAATTTGGTAAACTCAGGGGGCTCTGTGTGGCTCGAAAGAAAGTAACACGCGAAAATCACGCGCTGGCAGGAAAGACTTGAGAGCGGATAGAACGCACGGGAGGAAAAACCCATCGCATGCGCCCTTGCGTCTCTCTTGCTCGCGCTCGTTTTTACCTGTCGTACGTTCTCCTGCAAAATAAATATTTTAACCCTCAAGACAATACTTTCTTAGCTGACCGAATTGAAAAGAACACAAAAAAGAGGACTGGGGATGAGTCAGAATCATCTCGTTGCTCGTCATCTAGTTGCTCGTCAGAAAAACCTAAGAAGCTTAATAGATTTACCTTAATACTTTAGCTGTTTTGCTTACTTTCATTCTCGCCGGTTTAGTTATCTGATCCTTTTGATTGGCATTTATTTTTCCATAGCAAATAGCGTTATTTACTGAAATAGAAAGCTCTTTTTTCCCTGCTAAACATTGTCTATCTTTGTCTAATGGTTTGATTTCAGTTGCTGTCGTCAGTTGAAATTTGAACGTCCACCGCTTCCTTGCAACCTTGATACGAGTTCTCTGATGTGTTCGCGGCACTTTTCAAATGACCGGAATGCACGGATATATACCTATAAACATAGCGATAACTTGCGAACTCTTGGTTCCCTGAGAAAATCTCGTGTAAGTTGAGCTAAACTAGCTCAAAATAGCAATGCTAAAACAGTAAAGTTTTATATATTTTTAGCAGGAAACATCAATGACTTCTTGTTCAGAAGGACATCGAAATAAATTCCCCAAAAATAAAAGTAAGTGCTTTATATCGACGACAAGACCATTCAATTCTGTTTCATTTTGCTTAAAGGGAAACGTCGAAAAAAGAAAATAGATATCAGTTGAGCATTTAACAAATCTTGCAAACAACAGCAAAGAAGTGAAGTCAAACTCATAATTAGGGTTTATATTTGGGATCATAATGAGGTTAAAGTAGCTGTCTCGAAGCAGTATTATTGTCAATATAAATGAATTTAGATTTTATTATGACGTCATGTGATTACACCGATTTGTCGTTTTAGATTTAAGAAACCCTGTAATGCAGTTTCGTTGCAATAGCCAGTAAGGGGTCTTATTAACGTCGTAAAGTTAATTTCAGACTAAAACTAATGCGATAAAATAACTAAGGTTTGAAAGTACTTTAGTAAAAAAAAGTAGATAAAAAATTGAACAAATAAATAAGTAAACAAATAAATAAACAAATAAACAAATAAATAAATAAATAAATAAGAATGGCTAATACATTTCCTAATATTAATATTTTTTCCTGATATTATTTTTCATGAATTGTTAGGCTCTGATAGATCTTCACAACAACTTAGAATATTTTTTAGCTCATTCTTTTTAACAAGACATTTAATGCAGTTCAGATTGGAGCTTGGTAATGACATAAGAACGGCTTCAGAGAAATAACTTGACTTTAGTCCATGAAGCATTATATTTTAAAGTAATGAAGCCTGAAGTACATATTGTCAAATCTGAAATACAGCTTCGGGAAATTACATTTTCTTCAACATCATTTAAATGTCTGTTTTTAATTCGTTTAGCAAAAGAAAATTTAAAATAAAAGAAATGAATGAACAGTTCTTGAGTAGGAAAGTTATCAATTGCTAACATCATTTAGAGATAAGTTTATGGTTTTTATCTATAGAAGCTAAAATATACGATGATCATTTTTTTCTCTCAAAGGCTGCCGTCGACTTCCTGGTTCTGAGGATGCTTCGGGATATCGACCTCTAATAAAAGAGGATCTATCAGTGCAGTTTATTAAACAAAAAAACACTTGCACTGCAAAGGTTCGATGGAAAACACCAGGAGGTACCTGAGAGCAATACTTACTGTAATCCATTGCCAGCAGACAATTTGAAAAAATATAAAACAAAACATAACCCGAAAATAAACATCTTGTGAATAACTCAAGATATGCGCTTAAAAACAAGACAAAAGTGGAGCGATAATATTTCGACTTTATTGCAAAGCCTTCATCAGATCAACTGATATGACGATCTCATCTGACAATCAGTTGATCTAACGAAGGCTTTGCAATAAAGTCGAAATATTATCACTACACTTTTGTCTTGTTTTTAAGCTCATATCTTTAGTTATTCACAAGTTGTTTATTTTCGGGTTATGTTTTGTCTAATAATTACTATGCTGATACGTCGGCGTAGTCCGATATTCCAAATAACTTTTTGTACTAAATGCCGAACACTAATCTGGTTCATGTGGGGGAGCTTTGTATATATCAGACGACTAACAAACTCCCCTCAAGCTTGTAACCTTAGAAAAACGATTTCTGAGGGTACGAGCTTGATGAACGTTCGTTGGTCGTCCAAAACTTGTTATGTTTGTAAAAATATTCATCTTTCTCATGCCATTCTCGGTTACATATACCGAGGATTTATAGGACAAGGAATATCTTGGATAAGTAGAAAAAAATTCAGTGAGATTTTTTTTCCTGGAAAACCTTGAATTCAGTAATTTATGGACTTGACTTGAAATAGGCCAAAGAAAAGAGAATTAAAAAGAAGTAAAACGAGTCATTGATTTTGATGTAATGTTTCTCTTCGCATTATTGCTAAATGAACTCTCTTAATATCACATCAAATAGTTATCCTATCCAAAGCTGTTCCATTTCAAGAACCATTAAAAGTGCAAACAGTGTTTCTACGAACTACGGAAATAGTACAATGGAAGAGTGGCGATGAAAGCAACTTGAGGTGGTCTTACAGGAAAAAAAAATCGAATTTTACCAAAATTCATTATTTTTTCATATCATTGAGATACAAGCCTAAACCTTTCTAGATACTGCCTATATCATATTTTGTCTAAAATCACATTCTGCAGCCAAGACAACTGTTCATATTCTCAAACTGATATTCAAATTTGGACAAAGGAACGCACGCAATGACAATTGTTAATCGGTTTTACACAATTGACGTCACCCTAGGGAATTATCTCATTAAAATCTTTTAAGATCGTTTTTCTCGCTTTATGAAAATAGCCCGATAACTGATATTTCGTGCAGGATATCTGAACGAATATTTTAGGTACAATTACTAAATTTTCATATCTTATAGTTTAGACATTGGTCTAGGAGATGAACTAAAAGAACCGTATTTGGTTCAAATTTCACAAAGTTATCGTCGTTTTCATTGCGCACTTTTGGCAAGCAAACAGAAAAAATCAAGCTAAAGGCATACAGTGTGTATAGATTAGAAATTATTCTAGTCTTCTATCTTGATTCTTTGACGAGTTATCATGTTTATAAATTGATCTTATTTTTTTTTTGGGTGTGGTAAATCTCGCTTGCTATGACAACAATTTTCAAAATAACATTATATTTTAGTTTAGCAAGCATCACCGACATCATAGTATAGGTGGCTTTTGATTTCAGTACAAGTAGCGAAATTTTTTTTTTTCTGTAAGACCACCTTAAATTTGGAAAAGGAGAACGAAATTTTACAGGAAATTTTAATATGAAAATGGTTGCCAAACTCTAATAAGTTGATGTGAAAAAGTGGTGAAAACATAAAGGATACTTCGGGGAAGTCGACCATCCGACCATCCGGGGTTCAGACCCTCGAACGTTTGAGTGATACGGCACGGAGGTCTCAAAGCTAAAAAGTTAAAATTTGCACTTTTTATTCAATGTACCAATATTCGACGATGAAGGTGATTATCAGGTCTACTGTTAGTTCAATTTGCAGTAACTAAAGATTACCTGTGTTTTCTTTCTTCCGGAGACTAGTAAAAAGAAAATATGACTGAAAGAACATTCGATCGGTCCCATAAAATGACTTAATTACAGCCCAGATAAAGTTAACTTCTACCTTTATTCCACTAATATAGAATTTTTGAAAGAGTCATAAAATGCTGTTTTCTTTTGTAGCAAAGAATGGCACTTTGCTCCGGTCTTACTACTTTATGTGGTACACGTCCATGGATATCACAATAGAATGTGTAATATTAAAAAAAAAGGTACTCGTCATGAGTCCTTTCCTTAATAGTTTAACTGTTGAACTGTATGAACATTAGAAAAAATTTTTACGTTTTTTTTTTTAGGTGAATGAATTTGACATCAAACTGTCCATACGGTGTGAGTCTGACTGGGACCTAGAAATTGTTGTATGTTCTATAAGTATAAATTTTATTCATTATAAGCTTCTCGTTATTAATCAAATTATGCGAGCGTATTTCATACCTTCGTTCTTTAATTCAAGCGTTTCATATTATATATCAAAGTCTAGATTATCGGGTATAGTCATTAATCTAAAAAACGTTGTAGTAGAGAAAGTAAACTAGAATATTCTATTTCAGAGTCATCCTCAGGGTAATATGACACGATAAATTCACATTTAACCTACACTGCTGAAGTCCCGCTCGTGTCAACTTTTTCAGTTGACTTCAGCAATGTAGGTTAAATGTGAATTTATCGTTTCAAACGAAAATATTTCGTTCCATACTTGTAGTCAGTGTAAGCCATCTACTCAGAAACATCGATAGAAAAATGTTTTAATTAGAGAAGCCTTGAAATTAGTATATTTAATGAATTTAATTCATGTTATTCGGAGTATTGCATGGTCATTTTTATGTAATATAAGATACACGAAGAGTGTTTCATCAGGTATTCAAATGTGAAATGTTTGAATACGACCTCTGACACGATTCAATCGAATTTCTTTTTTTCTTTCTTTATTCCTTTCTCTCTTTCTTTTTTCGTCCTTTTAATCTTTCTTTCTTTCTTTTTTATTCTTTTCTCTTTCTTTCTTTTATTCTTTGTTTCTCATTTTTCTTTCTTTTGTTGTTTATTCCTGCATTCTTCCCTTTCACCCTTTCTTCCATCTTTTCTTCCTTTCCTTCTTTCTTTCTTTCTTTCTTTCTTTCTTTCTTTCTTTCTTTCTTTCTTTCTTTCTTTCTCCCCTTCTTTTTTTTTCTTTCTTTCTTTCTTTCTTTCTTCTTTTCTTTCTTTATTTAAACTTTTTGTACTTTATTTACTTCTTCGGTTTTTATTGGTCATTTGCATTGTTTGGCTTATAAATGATCATAAGTGGAACGTTTGTCAAACCTGTATGAATTTGGTAAAAGAAGCGGCTGTTCATATGAAATTTCCCCTCTGACACTTTTCATATCTCTTAATACTGCTTTTAGTATTACTGGACCAAATTTTAAATGAAGTGATCGTACTTCATACATGCAACTTCTTATATTTCCTACACTTAATACTAGACTTAATTTTCTTATCATATCAAATCTCACAGAATAATTTTTGTGAGTGAAATAATAAAAGTCGCCTGCGGCAGGGAAAGGGTTGAACTAATGCCATTCGATATGACGAAATTGTTTTTATCTTTATTTTTTCTTAAATTTGTCTTGGTATGAGCGGTTTTGGTAACACAGTCGGAAACGGGAAAAGGTAGCGTGACTTGTCAAATTAAATTTTAGGAAAAAAGATGAAGAGGTTAGAGAGCTGCCGAAACTTTGAAATACTAAAACTGATGATTACTACTTCAAAGTTTTGGCAGTTCCTTAACTTTTTCGTTTTGTACACGTTGTTTAATTAGCCTTCGCAGTATACTTTTCATTGTCATTGTTATGCTTGAAGTCCTCTGCACTTCTGTTACCTCCGACGTTTCTTGTTGTTAACGTTTCCAACAACGTCATCGACCCGAGAAAGGTTTAAGATAAATTCCTGAAAAGACTGGTTTGAAAAGCCCGGAAGAGCACAAAAATGCCTGGAAACAGTTCCTTGGAAAATCTTTTTTAATTAACTATATTCTAAACAACCAGTTTTAAAAAAATAATTCAGAAACTTATACAGGTCTTTACTGTAATTATGTATTTAACATTTTTTAACATTTTAAAAAAATTATTGCTACAATTTTTAGTTTAAAACAAAATCTAAAGTTCATTATTGTAAAGTTAAATAATATTAAAAAAATTTTCCAAGGGAGTTACAAATGTAGCAATGACTGAGTTGTTTAAGCATCGATGTTTCTTTCGTTACGGATTTTTTAGGTCGCCGGTTTGTTGTTGCCGTTTTTTTTTGTTTACCATTGTCTTAGTTTTTCTGAGTTAATGTTTTTTTTCTTTTGGTTATCTTCATAGTTCGCATAAAAGGTAAAAGCTCAAGTTTACAACACCTCATTTATTTTTTAAACAATTTTTTGGTTAATAGCATTCTCTTTCCAAGACACTTTAAGTAGAAGTAAGATTGTCTTAATATGAGGGATACTCAATTTTTGGTAATTTCCCAGATTTAATTGTTCATTGCCATTACTTCATGACAATTTTCTGTCAACCATTAACTTTTTACTTTTCAGCAATGGTAAGGGTACTTTGTCAATTAAAAGTTATAGACACTTGAAAGCTTGACAACCTGGCTTGTTCGCATTCTCAAGTGAAACTGCTGTATTGTGGGCGAGGAGAAATTGCGAACACGTATTTCAACATCGTGTCGGGTCAACCTGCGTTTCGTCATTTGAATCTTAAGATAACAACTATGGCAACCCGTTCATACATCAATATGTGTACTTTTGATGTAACGATATGGGAGATTATTTTAATTTTGCATGCCACGATCTGTGCGAGGGATAAAAAATTCAAATGTGCTTTAATGACTTGTTTCTAAGCTTAGCCTTGCCGCTGCTAACTGGCCAAGCTACGGTATAAGTAAAGGAAGCAGATAAGAAAATGTAACTGAGCAGACAACGCGAGTATCTTCGCAAAAACTAACTGTCAACACAAGAGATTAACATGTGAGTTGTACACGCAGACGCATTTTGTCGGTTCTAAACAATAAGCCAGAAAAGAAATAAAACTATGAAATAGAAGGGATAGTAAAGCAGTTTATCACTGCAAGACACGGAAATTTAACTGATTTCTTGTAAAAGAGAACAACAAAAACTTCCATTAAAATCCTTCTATGTTAAAACGAATTATTTTAATTAGACAGATATCGTGCTACCCATGCAAACTCTAAAAGAAAATCGCGTTTGGAAAATAATCTCTTGTGTACTAAGGGATAAGAGGATCTTCAGACTTCAACCTACTGACGTCGGATATTATTCAAATCTCACAGAAATTTTGTCACGTCATTCCTCTTCCCAGAATTATAAAAGACTTTATATAGTTTTTCCTCGGAACATTAAAAACTATTAATCAATATTCTTTTTAAAGAATATTGATTTTTAAAGTTTTAGATCTGATCTACTTTCCAAAAGCCCTTCATTATGCAAACGTTTGTAGTTTTCTGCAATTGATCTTATTTCCTTTTCTAAATTATTTTTATAAAATGGCTTCTACAGGTACTACCGCAACCAAAATTAAAAGGTTTGAAGGGATCATTTGCAAGATTTAGTCCTATTATTAACGGTAGGAATTTTCTAATTATAATCATGCATGTCTTTACATAAGTCTCCTCTTCATGTTAGATTGTTCAGAGCAATTTTTTCTCAGAAGATGATTAAAAAATATCCATTTGCAGAATTACTCAGACTATGTGATCAACTTAACCTTACCTAGGCTGGGCTTTTTGACCTCAAATTATTTGAGGAGGGGGGGACTTCAGCACCTCCTCTCTAAAATGTTTATTATTTAAGTTAATTTAATGAAATATGTTAGGAAATATAACTGGGCCAAAATCTCCAAATTAAGGTATTCATTAACTGCTAATTACTCATGGGGAACTGTTATGGCCCCCGAGTCTGGGTAGGGCTGAAAAACCTATCACCCCAAAATAAGGTTTGTTTTGATTAAAAACACATCAACGTCATTCATGACGTATCACGTCATTCATGACGAGATCCACATGACATAATAAAAACCTAGACAAAACATTTATCATATTAAAAACCAAGATAGAGCATTTATCTCTGTTGATTAATATGTTTTATTTCAAATATTATTGTACCGAATCATAGAAGACTTGAAAGAATGACGAAAATCATAAAATCAATCTCTTCCATTGTAAAAACGTCGTTATCTAGGAAATAAGTTAAATATCTTCGTTTTATATAGAGGAATTTATATATATATATCCTCAAAAATAAATTTCTTTAATAATTCTGATCCATACGTGGCGTTTCCTTGAATTTTAATAATTTTAATAATAAACCTAAGCTATTACAGGTAAGCTTACTTGCGTTACTTTAAATGGAAAGTATCTAAAGAAAAGAGCGAGATACAAAATTGTATCCAACAGTAATCTCTGTCAGCATTTTAATCTCCATCTTTTCTTTCTGAACAGACAAACTTAGCTCTATTTTAATATGCTCTTTAATATTTTTTTACCTCTGTTTTTACATTTTTAAACTAAGGTAACTAGTCGATTTCTTTTGTACTTTGATTTTTTATACTTCTTTATTTACCAAAGGTTATGTATCACCGACACCATGTGAAACTTCCCACCACAAATCTTCGTTGGTAACCCGAGGAAGGGTGGCGCCTACAGGAAACTTATCCTCACTACCCTCGCAAAGACATGGCCAAAGGGACAACACAGCAACATCGAAGACAGTTGTTACAGCCGTCGGCATAGCCCTTGGAATGGTACTCGTTGTGACTGTTGTGATCGTTGTGTTTTATTTCTATAGACAGAGAATTAGACCACTGCCAGGTAACCACTGTGTAAACACAATACACTTGAGTAATTGCCATACTTTCTTGATAGCACGAGAGTTATAACACACTTTAAAAAGACGACAAATTTTTTTATTGTAGACATGTTTCGGCAACCTTATGCCATCTTCAGTACGAGATATGAGTTAAAACTATGACTATTGCTATTAAATTATTATTATTATTAAATAAAATAAATTATTATTATAAAATAAATTATAATTAAATAAATTAAATAAATTAATAAATTATTATTATTAATTATTATTATTGTTATTATTACTTGAGTAATTGTTATTAAAAATTATACTTGGGTAAACCTATGTTGATAGCAATATTTTTTGAAGTTAAGTGAACTCATAAATCACTAAATCAATTAGTGATGCAATTTTGAGGGATGGGTGTAATTGATGGGCCCTAATTCTTGTGCACTATTTTATGTCATAGGATAAACTAATAACTAATTTGTAATTCACTTAATGATAAACTTATTTTTGTCTGCTCTCTGACCCAACAGAAAACACATACATTAATGGAATAGTATTTTAAAAGGTAGCAATAAAGCCCATGTGGTGAATACTGAACTAGCAATCAGTACCAATTTTAAAAATATTGCACTCACGTGTCTGTGCACGTCATCGTGTCTATGCATGTTTGTTTGTAAATGTGGATTATTCAAAACATAATATCTTTGTTCGTTTCATGCCTCAATAGGTCGGTCTGGGAATAAAACGTTGGGTCATAATATTTTGAGAGAAGTCGTGACATTTTAAGGCCCTTTTTACCTGAGAGACTTTTTATATGCTTACGCAAAAAAGACAATATATCATTACAGTTACATTAAACAAATACGAAATTCATTTCGATTTATTGATATACAGTTAACTTGTTTTTGAAATAAATAACATAAAACGATCTACCTTTCAGCTATATTTTAGGTCAACTCTCTCACTGTGAACTTTGTAAAACGTTTACCTACAAAGGCTCATATTAGCTGTTTATTGCTTTAACATGCAGATGTTCCTGATGAAAGAAATTCCTTTTATGTTTCTTATTGTCCCGAAAGTGAAGCATTTATCAGTAAAGTGGTAGAGTTTACCTCTTGGTTCAGAAAACATGGATACGATGTTCAAATGGATATCATGCAAAATTCGACAAACGAAACGCAGCTCAGAGAATTGGGAAGATTGAGATTTGGTGAACTGCAACTAAGTCAAGCAAAAAATGTCTTCATGTTAGTGTCATCATCGTACTTAAAGCTTTGTCGACTGGACGGAGGGACAACCAACGTAGAAAACTTATCTCAAAATGACAGAATCGTGTACAGCGAGATCACACACATTCGCAGTGAACTTTGCTCTACAGTTTATATAAATGGTCGATTTATTCCGGTGCTCTTCGGTGTCAAGGAAACGGAACTTCCATTTTGGATAAAACAACTTGTGGTCTACAATTGGCCTGATGATAAGTTAAACAACAGGTTGTTATACCGGTTAAATGACCAAGTCGAATATGCGTTGTGCGAAGGACGGTACGAAAGTAACCTGTAAGAACATGCATAAACTATATTATCGCAGGTATACGAAAACTCTGCAATGTTACGAGTCACAAACATCGTATGAAGTGTAAAAAAGGTGAATCACACTATCGGGGTACTTTAAAAGATTAGTATTGGTTACCATGCTTTGTAGCGTGAACAATTTGTTTTCTTCGTCGATCGTCAACATAGATTTACTAGAAGAGTAAAAAATTGAACATATATATCTAGTAGTCTTTGTAGAGGCATGATATTGCTCTAACGCTGTTGAGATAGCGTTCAAGTTTTACGAACATCTAATGTCAGTTGTAAACTTTGAATCAAGCGGAATTTGAACGTTGATTTCTTTTTTGTCATAAGTATGAAAACCTCGTTCATAAACTATTATGAAAAAAACTAAGCAAAGTCAGACATCGCTGATCATTCTTATTCGGGCAAAATAAGTGAAGATTATAGGTACAATCCTCTCAGTGTTTGGTAAATATGTGAAGGTCCATGTGAGTGTAAATTTTCCAAACTGGCTTAGACATTTAGCATTGCAAAAGTATTGGAGGTATTAATACTTCTGCATGAAATTCCATGACGTTTCTCAAAATTTTGTCGACATTGTTGCCAAATATTAGCAAAAACTATCTAAAATAATTTTTGTTTCTCAAAATTTTATAAGGGAAAATACCATTTATATTGAAAAGAGGTTATTGGATGACAAAATCGACCTTAAATGAAAGATTAAGTATCGGTGATGTATACTTTTAACCATAACATTTCAAATTTGTTGTACATATTTCAACACCTCACAATTAAGACGTCATAATTACGTCACCATGGCAATATAAGCCATGTACAAATCAAAAGGGAGAGGAAGATTACTCTGCGAAAATTTGGTAGTTGTACTTTGAGTAGCGATTGTGAGATCAATCTCGGTAACTTTCCGCTCAATCGCTCCAAAGAACTCGAAAAAAGCCCAGTCCGAACGAAGTTAGGCAACATAAAGCGCTTTCAGAAGATCAAGTAAGCTTAATTCATTGCGATCTGCGGAAATTGAAAAAAACGGTTGAAAACCTCTTGCTAGACATTCAACCGTGACGTATTACGTGCACGAAATTCCGCTTTTCTGATTCAGTTTTGACAACAGATTTCAAAAAAGCTTAGTTTTTGAAGTACGTGAAAATTCCAAAAGTTTTTACAGTACACTCACGATCCGTATTTGAGGGGTCGGACCGAATAGAGTTAAGTCAATTCAGAATACACTTCTTAGTTTTTCTGGAATAAGGGAGGCATTCAAAGTTGCTCTAACCATCAAATTTTTACAAAATAATCTACGTCCTATTTGGAGAAATAAATTTAAACAACGAAAGGCTCGTTCTTCAAGCTTTGTGAAAACTCAGAAAAGTTGTGAGCTCCTCAACGGGAATCGAACCCGTGTCTCCCGATTGCCGGTACGGTTGTCTTATCACTAGACCATGAGAGCTCTACACTCTACGCTCTGTAGATTGAGTTTGCTCATATATAGAAATAAATTTCATATATTGTCACGACAGTAAAGGAAAAGGAAAGGCTTTCTTCATTAATATTCTCTAACCCTACCAGCTGACCTCACTAGAGGTCCAGGAGAAACCTGAATGTCCGGAGAAAACCTGCGATGCATAGTTTAGTTAAATTGGAGACTTTCTTCATATGTTACTAACTCAAGTAATTTTAATACGAAAACAACAATGAGCAAGGATTCGAACTCTCCTCAATGAGTTGAGAGACACGTTAACTACCAGTGTGCACAAGAATCTCTGATTTAGTGCCACCAGCACCTTTAAATGGATGTAGATTTTGTTAATATTACGGTAATCAGTAAGAACGCGATTGAGTGTAAATCTGTGATATATTTATACTTGTTTAATTTTGTAGTCTCCAGTCACACAGACCCTTATACTGTAAGAATAACGCAGGAACAAGAACGCAACGGTTATAATCAGGTTAAAGAGAGTTCATAGTTTGATCATTGTCTTAACATTCCCTTACCAAACAAAATGTGAGTATCCTATGGTTCTAATCACAGTCTATGCATCTCGTTGGAGGTTCCAAAGAGAATGCGTCTTCCAGAGCGTGTGGTCTTTGGCGGGGTAGATATGACGCCTTTTGAACTCATGGTAGGACTATTTCCAAGGATGGGTGACGCACTGGGGGAATCTAGGTGTGTGTGAACTAGTGTCATGCTGGGTTGTGCTGTTTTCTTTTCAACATTTCCTTCGTCGTGTTCACTGGAGGTTGATGGTAATTCCGACCCAGCCACATAGTGTAGAATACTCTCGATCCTTGATGGTTGTTCCTGAGTCTTCTTGAAATGCACACGATTTCTCCTG
>JBAHVQ010184464.1:3495-15723 GCA_036872915.1 Nanipora kamurai | reverse complement strand
GAGTTTGGAAGAACTCGAAATAACGTGGAAAAACTCGCCCTACGGGCTCGTTTTCCCACTGATTATTTCTCGTTCTCACAAACTCCCACGCGTGTTTCTATAACTGTATAGAAACACGGAAAATGTTTTCTATTTCTTAAATATCACAAGAGTTAACATTGATTAACCATCATATCTCATCACTCACCCACAATTACATTGATCTATTTTTTTCTTTACCATAGAGAAACATTATTATTAGAAATGAAGACATACGCTCATTAACATTCCATAACATAATTAACATTACAATATTTTCAAAAGAAGGCAGTATGATAAGTATTACACACTCTTGAATGTTGATGAGTCGAATAAAGGATTTAATGCCTGTGTTTAAACAATGAATGTAGGTGTGTAGTGAGATAATGAAAAATTATTAGTTTTTGACTGCCAGTTTATTCTTAAAACAAAATTGAAGTTAGAGACCGCGGGGGCGGGGCCGAAAGCATCAAAGACCTCGGGACGTCTTAAGTAGGGAACTTTCCTGACAAGGAAGATAAAGTTCAATGCGCAAAAACATTGGACAAAGAGCTGTTAGATGACGCCGGATGCATTGCACATCTTCAACCGCTTGCTACGTTTTGGGTGTGCCCAATCCTGTTATGTTATTACCAAATTACAAAATTGCAAGAGCAAGTAAAGTTACTATCTTACCTAAAACTGCCGCCGAGGAAGCCTTTGAACCAGCTTTTGAAAAGTGGACAGTTAAAGCAGAATACGAAAAGCCAAACGCCGCAGACTGGAAAACGTCGATAACCAAAACAAGCCATGGGATTTCAATTATCGACAAAGTAAACTGGGAAGCTGCGAAGAGAAATAAGGCTGCAGTCATTGTCTGAAGATCACCAAGTCTTTCTATAACTTTTCCTGACAAAAGAAACCACATGGCAACAAATGGTCGTCGTATTAAACCACCAATCCCCATGACAACCGGGCCGCCAGAAAGTTCATAGATATACCAGTACTCCCAGTAGTATTGAAACGAAAAGCACCATCCTAAATAGAAACCAATAAAGAGTACGACTAAATAGTGTGCTTCAAAAATAACGTTTTTAACATCATCCCAGTTAATTGCTCGATGTTCGAGATATTCGTAATTTATCCACGGTAAAGCGAAGAGTGACATGCTCATTGTCAAAGCTGTCCATGGATATGTCACAAAGTAGCCATGTTCGACTCTCCCGCAAAAAGAATTGGTTATGTGTGAGGCGATCATGCCAATAGCGAAGAGAGAAAAGCTGGCTCCAATTTGACCCCAGCAGTAGTAAGAACCGTAGTTTGCTCTTTCTGTCCGAATAAAAGTTATGGTAGCCACGTTGGACAACAAGATCGCCGTTCTTTTAACGATTTGGTATAATCCCCTGTTTAACACGAAGAAAAGAAATGGAGAGGATGACGACAGTGAATAAGTATTCCACTTGAGAGTGTTCACTGTTTCGTTCAAATCCATGGATTGAATGATTGAATCGCCAGCTCGGAAGAAAGATAAATACGACCTATTTCCAGGCATTTTCCGAAAGTGGCCAAAAAGATTTTTAGGGCAAACTGTTCCGTTACAACCATTCTTTGTTTCATTGAGTAAATCGATATTTGATGTTGCGTTGCATTTTTGAGAAAATTTGAAAAGTGGACAAAGCAGGGGTGTCAGGGAGAGTAAAATAAGAATCGAAATGGACGTGAGTAAGGCCAATTTTCTTGCTCGAAATCTGTCGCTGATATATCCAACTAAAGGAGTACAGAACACTGGAATTCCCATGAGCGACGTTAGTCCTACTTGCGAGGCATTCAAACCAACTTGCTTCATATACAATGGCGAATATTCTTCAAAGGAGATTTCACTAGAAATGAGGAAGAAGATATTCCACCTTAACGCCACAGCTTTCCATGATGAGGATACCATCACCGAGACAAATTATGGTTTTGACCAATTCTTCTTCCAAAAGTAATCCCAAACTCATGAAGGTGTGCCAGGTATAAATGTATTCAAGTCAAACGACTATGATAGCCTTCCTAATCAATTTGCATCGAGTCTTTGTCACAGATGAATGGATTACAACACAATTTGCATTGAGTCTTTGTCACAGATGAAAGCATTACAACACATTCTTGGCATATAGAACCCTTACAGTTAAATCCTTGTTGGAGTAAAAATGATCATAATCAAAAGAATTTCCATAAATTATTTGATCTGTTAAAAGTAGGAACTTTGAAGCTGTACTGCAGATAGGTTGCTTTGCGTATGAATGGAAGTTGTCTATAGGCTGTTTCGTTAGGGGAGATATCTTAAGATTAGTTGGCCCTATCGCGAGACACAAATCTAGATCTCTCGGTGCTAATCCATCTTGCATACGTTTTATTTGTTTCCGAGCTTTACTTTTTACATGAGACCGACAAATATCGGTCGATCTCAGTGTTTTGCGTGAGACACCCTTGTGTCACCGCGATAGATGCATTCGATAGATTCATAACATAAAATAGGCGTGCAGCGTGTGTCGGCAGGAAACAGACACAACAAACGGGAATTACTGACCAGGAAACAAGGTTAAAAATAATAACGATGATGATATAAGATTCAGTTATTTGATGATATATGTGTCAATCCTGATGCTAGAAAATCTCTAACAGTCTGTAGCAAAATTGAAGTCCCTATATTACTGTCAGACATAACGTACGGTGTACGTTATGTACATAGCGGCGTACGGTGACAATTCTGAGTGGGTGAGTGAGTACCTGAATAGCCTGCTTGTTTTGCCGACCAACTCAATGAATATACTGACAAGTCCCGTTTTTTTCTTCAAATATTTGTCTTACCGACCAGTTTTCTAAATAGTAGAGAGCCGTGCCCTCCTCCGACACGTTGTGTTGTTGGGTACAATAGAACTGTTTGTACGGAGAGAAAATAAACCTTGGCCAAAATAAGTCGTGAATGGACGCAAGCTGCGACGACGACCCCAATAAATGAAGTAGGTATAGTTTCAAATCAGAAGGAAATCGTATATATTGAAATCTATAAATTCGTTTTTCTAAAACATTAACATTCTTAGGTCATTGTAATTTGCATGTTAACGTTATTCGACTAAAAATGCCAAAAGTTTTCTACGTCGCGCATGCAGACGTCGTCTTGTAAGATTAAGAAACACTCTCGGTCATCTCATGTTTTCAACTAGGACGGTGTCGAGAATGTTCTTGGGACTAGAAATTTTTGGCACTTATTCATTCTCTTTGGCTGGAAAGAAAAAAACGTTTTGTGAGAACAAATCGTCCTTAAAGTTGCCCTAGAATTTACTCAAACTAGCTCCCTAATATCAAGAGATATGCAAACTTGTATCAGTCAGAGTAGAAGCTGTGTGCATCAAAGTTTAAGCCAAACTGAAAGCAAACCTTAATTATTTGTTTCATTTATAGGCCTCCCAATGCCAAGGTTGAGATTTTTGGTGAAACTTAAGTATAATGACGAAGGATGTACTTATCTAAAGTGACTTTAACTGAAATCGCCTACAGATAGTTGTTGGTTTGTCATCACACTAATAAGTCTCTTGATCTAGTTAATGTATTCTAGTTCACATAATTAATAAAACCAACCACGCGAATCACCGAAAACACTCAGCCTTGATAGATTAGGTTTTAATGAATAAATCTGAAAGGATAACAAATGGAGGTGTTATCGAGCACACTTAGAAATTGGTGACCATCCCCTCATTTATGTCGGCAGAACAGTTTAGTTTTCCATAACTACAATGTTAAACACTTTATAGTAGTGACTGTTCCCCTTGCTTTCCTGTGACGATGAAGAAACAGATGAAAACTATATACCAGCTAAGAACAAAGCAATTAAATCTAATTCCACTGCCATCGATAGTACATATAGAAAAAATGATATCAAGCTAATGAATCCATTCAGAACTGAAAAGGGCAATGTTACGGTGAATGCACAGGTGAAAACAAGAGTAATCAGAAAAGGATTTAGGAGATCATAAATTAGCAAATTAGCTGAGGCTCCAAAACTACACATATATTGACTTCTTAAAATTGCATCATGCAATTTAATACGGATATAAGTGAGGGAGGAAAATGACTTATGCATTCAACACTTACATTACCCACGTTGGACCAGATCTTGGAAACCAGTTTTCAAAAAATTAACTAAGAGCTTGAATCATGTCTAAGGATAGTTAAAAGTACCTTTTCATAAAAATTTAGCATACTTAGATTCACATGTTCAAATCTCTTGAGCCAGGAAAGATACCAGCTAGAAGACTTAAGAATGCTAAAGTTGTAATGGCACCCTATTAGGCAGATATTTTTCATTTCTCTTTCTATTACAAGTTGTATAAAAATCTTTGATAAATTGGTTTGTACTTATTTAAACTATTTTTATTTAATTAACCAAAAATGGTATTCTTACCACTCATCAATCTGGTTTTAGAGATTATTCCATGAGAGTATCGATGCTTGCTACAAGTAATTCATGGCTCCTTAATATGACTCATGACTCCTTAAAATTATTCGGGGAAACCCACTGGAAAATTGTGGTCGTAGCCATAAATATGCTTGGCCAGAGGTCCTTGCAACAAATAGAGGGCACACATCATTTTATATAATTAGGGTTCATTTGGTACACTTTTCACGGCAGAGACTGGCAACAAGGATCAAACTTTTCTTCCAAGACAGGTAGATTTTTGTATTTTGATGATTTGTACGCCAGTATTACGGATTCAGTAACGCAACTAGGATTTTTGCGAGGAGAAAACGAGGTGTTCTAGCGTGTTGCAGGGTATGCTCGCTCGGAAAATGCTTGAATTCTTCAATTATTTTTATGCGTGTACATATGTGGATTGGCATCGACAGAAAATCCCACTTTCATCAACTGGTTCACCAAGCTGCTGGCCACATTGTTTCTACGTCAAGAAAGCTGAAGAAGTTTCCACGCATATACGTTAATTAAGATATCAAAATGTTTACAGGACCCCCACTGAAAACACTTCGATGATGTGGGTATCCGGAATAAATATTATTATTGTTAAATATATGCAACTCAAGGTACTACGCAAAGCTCGAAGATGAGTCCGTGCCTAGGATCTCTGGCGTAGTCCAAATGGATTTTGGATTCCACTCAGGGACTATTGGAACATTATATCCTCACGTCGATACTCCCTTTCCACGCTTTAGAAAATACGAGGAGTGTTTGAGGAAAGTCAAAATTCAAAAGAATAAATGAAGATTGCTTAAATATTGACGAGGTTGTATACGATGTACTTCACTAAAATATTTTTCTCACTAGACTGATGTATACAGTGCCAAAAAATATTTTGATACATGAATCGTCGCCGCCATTTTGGCGTTTATTGCTGTACAATACTTATTTGATATCAACAGGAAATTGAAAGGAAGGAAATCTGTCGTAATAATGTCTTAAATGGGACCTATCGTCTTTTTTCAAGCCACTAATTGCGTTTGAAACTTTCTTAGACAATATATCGATATGTTATTTCCACGTAAACCTCTAGTCAATTTTTAGACCTAAATTACGTATAAGCTTTCGTACCACAAACCCGACGGATCAATTTATTACCTAAACAGGATTTTAGATTCAGAATTATGTTGAATAGCCTGTTATCGAAGGAAACTATCATCTATTCAGTTTTAGCTGAATTACAAAGTCTATTGGCAATTAACCCTTTCCTGACCAAGGACATTCTTCTTGACGAGTAAAATCGTCTGGCGTTAGCCAGAGTGATATACTAAGGTCTCCTGAGGCCGTTGATGACCACTGCAGTCAGGAAGGAGTTAACCAGTGATTTACATTTTCTGAATCATGATCTACCTTAACATCTAACTCCGAAAGAACCAAAAATAGCCAAAATACCGTCGGAAGCAATTGCACCACCGTACACAACAAGTGCATATATAACAGCAATTTGATTCCTCTGTTTGTTGAGCTTCCTAATTATTTTTGAGAAGCAAGCAGTAGCGTAGTCAGAGGAGTATCTTAGATGTCACTTGACCTACTAAATAGTTAATCGACAACCATGTTTGCATTAACCGTCAAATTCGAAGTCCTTTACCTTGATTAACTCCTTACTAACCATATAAGTCATCAGCAACGCATGGAGACATTAGTATTTTACTCTGGCTAACGCCAGACGATTTTCCTTGTCATGGGGAAAGTCCTCGGTCAGGAAAGGGTTAAGTAAACTGTTCTATTGCATTGTGTTACCGAGAAATCATCAATGGGTCGCTTTGTATGCTGAAGGGAGTCAGCCCGGGAGTGTTGATCTAATTTGATTCTTCAAGTTTGTAAAACATCGAAAGTATCTGTGTGTCATCTGCATAGCGGGATTTCCATAAATCGGACACATTTTCATAGGCAGGTTTATTCCGCAGGCGGCCCAATCTCAAGGTGCAACGGATGCCACACCCGGACAGAGGCAACGCAATCATTTTAAGAGAATTACATAAAAATAAAAGCACTGTGTAGTATTTTGTAGAGCTAAACTGTTGAAGTTAAAGATCGCCGATTAAAATTGTCGTCCTGTCATAAAACTTTCACGCGCACCTACTATACAAAAGTTGGTCTTCCATTAATTGGCCATGGTAATTTATTAACTAGTGCTATTTGGAAGACGTACTTCAAGAGTTTAAGTCCTCTCTGACAATTAGAGAAGAAGTGTGTTTCGTTAATTGTCAGACATCATCGTCAAGAAAAATATTATGCGATGTCTCACAGGGCTCAATTCTTGAATCATTACTGTTCTTATTTTACATAAACGATTCACTTGATTATCTAAAGACTACACTGCATGCTTGTACGCAGATGATAATCACATTTTTTCAAGGATTTTACATGATTTCATGATTCTACAAACCTTATCGAAAGTCTTAACTTAGATTTCAGTTATGTTTAGAAATGGCTCGTTAAAGTTAAACTTCTACATCACCCAACTGAATCTGATACATGATGATTGGGTCATCATATAATCTCAACTGTAGAGTTGGTGATGGTCCTGTTCTGGTAAATAACGAACCACACTCTAAATTTCCAAGTGTTCAGCCAACACTAAAATTGGTGTAAAATTTTGCCTCCATCCGTACACCAAGTCAAGGTAACTAAGACGAAAACGTGAAGTGAATTTACCTACAACTGGTGTAATATGAAACGGATACATGGGTTATTTTACACTGGAAGTGTATCGTTACACATGAACGTTTAATATTACACCAGGTGTAGGTAAATTCACTTCACGTTTTCGTGTTAGTTTACCTTGACTTGGTGTACGGATGGAGGCAAAATTTTACACCAATTTGAGTGTAGGCTGAACACTTGGAAATTTAGAGTGCAGATACCCGAACCAAAACATTTAAATGCTTGGGAGTTAGACTAAAAAATAAAATGGGAAAAACAAAATGAGAAAATATGCAGAATACCTAGTGCAGGCATTATAGGGGTTATGAGACGTATAAATCCTTTGTCGCTGCAGATGCATTGCAAACTCTCTACAATTGTTGGTACAACTTTATTTTGATCACTGTTCCCCTAACTGGGAAAACTGCGGGAAACGATTTAAGGATAAATTACAAAATTTTCAGAATCTCAATTAAAAGATCCTTCTGAAGACGAAATGTTTATTAAAACACAATGTTAGCACGACCCAAATTTAGTTTGTTTTGATGTTCACATATCTCTTTACTTCAGGCTTTTCGAGCGGCCCCTACAAAGAGAACCTTACCAAGTCACTGGAAGGTTTGAAACCATGAGACTTAAAAGTCCTACTAGTATATGAAGGGTAATCAACCACTCCAGTGACTGTCTGATCTCGTACATTGCCAAATCAGTTCCACCATGCAAGTAATTTTCATATGTGTGCTAATTTGGTATACTGCATTGTTTACAGTGTAGAATAAAATAGCTTTTTTACAAGCTAACATCTTAGTATATAAATACATTTCAATCAAAATTTCTGGACTACTACTACTACATTAATGTTGAGAGCATGCAACGTCTTTCGCAAGACATTCTCCGCACCCCCAACCGTAGAAAAAGCTCTGGGAACGAGCTTGGAGAACAGATTATCGCTTTGTCTTTATCTAATGCAATAAGAATCATATGTTTCGGGCAGAACACCGTACTTAGAATTCTCTTCATATTGCACGATTAATTCTTATTCATCTTCCCAAATTTTTGTTTCTTTGATATTCAATTGGATAAATTTAAAATCAGAATGGAATACCCTATCAAACGTTCAAGGTATCCAGTATAGGTTAGCGAATATAACTTTTTAGGATTGGAATTAGTATTTTGGTCATGAATACAGTAAATATTACAGTTATGGTTAAGGTAAATAACGTTAAAGTTACGATTAGCTTGATTGGTGTTTGAATCTGATTAAATATCATAAAATAGGAAAATAACTGTGTATATATTGAAAAATATTAGCCGTTTCTAAGCCGTTCTTTCTGAAGTTAATATGGGGGAGCAGATTTACAGAAGGCGACTATTATTTGTTTGTTCCTCGTTTATTTATTTAGAAGTTTGTTTTCGTTTGTAACTGGAAGATAGAATACCAGAAAGTCTTCGTAATTTAAATGATTCACGCTCGTCCTTCATGAGTTCATAAGAAAGTTTGACCGTTTGATTTTTGAAATATAATTTTATAAGAACTTAAAACCTTCGTTGAAAATCCAACTGTACAACATTAAATCAAAGTTTTAAACTCAAATAAATCTATGTTGACTTAAATCGAACTCTCTCTGATCAGTACAATCTAGAAAAAAGACGAATTTAAAACATTTTAAGAAGGTTTTGAGGCTCAAATAAAAAAAAACAAAAAACTTTAAGATCGAACATTGAACCAAGGCGAAATTTTACATATTCTTGCAACTGACCCCTAAATACGCTACTGTCTGATTGCCAGTATCAGTGAGCTGCTTTCACTGTTTAGCTAGTCGTGATCAAACGACTACAAAATTATCAGTCCTTGTCCTTTACTCACTATCTTCACTGTTGCTATCACATGCTTGCTCGTAGTCATCCAGATGTTTGACACCCAATATATACCCCATAAATAATATGAGAATGAAGGTAGTAGCGATTGAGTAATAAAAAAGAGTTCCTCTAGATCCAATGTAGCCGAAAAGTAATCCCATGGCTGTAGAACCACTTTCTTGTCCAAAGGCATAAGCGAAATCCGCCAGTCCTTGAAAGGAGAGAACGACTGAGGATAAGTCAATCTGAAGAATAAATTCTTTACCACATCGTAGCATTAAGAAAATTAAGTTTTCCTTATGTGAAAGAACGCTTAAAATTACAAGGCAACACTTTTTTCACTTTTTCCATGTCTCACTTTTTGAGATATTAAAGTTTAATTGATATGTAAATTACACTTTACATACCCAATAGTATATAATGAGTAACACAAAAATATCATACATATATTTGAAATTATTGTATTAAGGTGGTCTTCGAATTCCACACAAAAAATCGAATTTTTTCGGTTTTTGAAATTTAATAAGATTGATTTGTTATTTGTTCCTGTTTTGTTTTGCCATGCCAAATCTGTCAGATTTACACTGAAAGTTATTAAATTTAAAAGGTAAGCCGATGTGAAATTTGTCTTTTTAAGATAAAGTGGACCTCCTGGGAAAGATAGTTAGCAGTTTATCTTGCGAAAATTGTACCAAATGCTTCCATTTTGCTTGCAGCCATTATTAATAAGTTAATACTTAACAAATCAAGCCGACCCGTTGGAAAAATATTGAAATATCGTTGTTACCAATTTGCGAGTTTTATGATGAAATTTGATATTGAGATTAATGTTGAGGTAAAATTTGTCAACTAGCTTTTTGGGGCGGCAAAATTAATTGTATGAGCTGCAACAGCTCTGAATTTTCTTGTTACCTCATGCCTGTATAAACAGCAACCTTACGACAGTTTGAACTGTTGAAGTTTTTGAATGCTTTACCATGCAAAGTTTTGTTCGTTTTTAATTTCGAAGCAGAGTTGCTTTCCCTATCACGCGGTTTATTTTCGTACACGATATGTTGGCTTTATTTGTACAAAACATGAGATATTTGAAGAAACGGCACTTGTTTACGTCAGGACAAGTTTAAAATTTGCAATCAACAAGGAACAAGACGGCAGCTATAGAGCGGGGGAATTATATCGTTCTGATATCAATCAAGCTGTTAACAAAACTGGGTTTGCAAAGATTTGAGCGTTTGTTGTTCGACCTAGTTGCGATGGTGGAGAGATTTTGTCAAATGGCCACAATGTACTATTCAGGTGTATGGTCCACATTGTTTGTACTTAACATACTACAAAAATACCGAGCACCGAACCACCCTGAAAACTACCTTCCAATAGAATTGTGGGTACACTTTATATAAATTTGACACGGAACCACTCCAATTTAAAAATAAGCTAAGCAACTTATACTAACTCGAATTCAGGCTCAAAACCAAAACACCAAAAACATATCCTAGGCGAAAGACTTTTCAACATATGTGAACGACATGTCACTCTAAATTTTCTGAAAAATATTTTTGCCTAGCCTCGTAAACTTCGAGTCTCCGTTAGTTCCTTTTCCTTGATGTGACCTCCACCCCACTAACAACGCTGCCTTCTTTGAAAAGAAGACTTCTCACTTCTTTGAAAAGTCATGGGCAGATCGACTATCGCTCGGACTTTGCATGGTGTTCCTTAAGTCAGGCACAACACTAAATTGGAACTTTATTTCGCCAGAGTGACTCCACGACATAAACGTAGGTCTTGGCGCCATTACAATGTCTTTCTAGCAAATGAGACTCTGCAACCTCCGGGATGTCACCCAGGTTAAAGCAAAATTCTCGTCTACGTCATCCATGATTTTTCCTGCCCTTATCCAGAGTTGTACCTCTTTTACAAATAAACTACTAACTCTTTAACATGACAACCAAAGTGCACTTTTGCGAAGTGCTACAATAAATAGCTTTTCATCCAATTTAAAAAGCGATTTTCTCCAATGTCTATTTTACAGCCAGTGGCTAAACACCGAAAACTCCAGAGCGTTCAATATTAGTCCAATGATGCCCAAATTCTCAGGAATTCTTTTACGTCAGCAGAGCTGTGCTCTAAACCTAATAATCTTTTTAACACTAAAAATTTAGCTTTAAAATTACTTTCATTTAGCTCTGTGGAATAAAAATTTGAAGATGATTGCGACTAAATCTAATTCTGAAGAAAATCTTGAGAAAACATGGACTTTTTGAAGGTCCTGGGAACAGATCTATCAAATGAGATTACAAGAAAAAAAGTTTTACAATTGCCGGATATTTAATTTGGCCTTTATCTTTTTCAGCGATGCTGCATTCTATTTTACGCTTCGTGGTATTTATTTTTGGTTGTCATGGAAACCATAAGGTAGAGTGGACCTGTATGGCACAACCGACCCAGATTCATTCATTTTAGGGTAACATATCGTTCGAAAGTTTATTATTAAAGCATTTCAATTTTTGAGTGGAAGACCACCTTAAACCGCCGAAAACTTTATCTGTTTAGTGTTTTTAGGCAAGTGCACCAATACCAAGAGTTTCACGTGACATTGTTCATTAACTTCAACAATATTGCATAATTTTACAGCAACTCATACAGTGTGTCATATGCTAAGTGTAAATTACATATTAAACAAATCTTAATATAGTTTAAAAAGGAATAATACGTAATTATAATTAATAATTTTTAATAATCATAATTAATATTTAATTATTATTTATTATTTATTAATAATCAATATTAATAATTTTACAACAACTCATTATGCCGTGTGACACATGGAAAGTGTAATTTATATGTCAAACAAATCTTAAAAAAAGAGTAATAAAATTTATTGATGTGTAAATTGCACTTTGAATACGTCATAGTGTATAGTGAGTTGCAAAAAAATAATACATATCTTTGATTTTATTGTATTAAATCAATAGAAACTTCATATGTTTGTTTTGAAGCAAATACACTCACATTCACAGTTTCATGTGACATTGTTCAATAACTCGAACAATATTGCATAATTTTACAGCAACTCATGCAGTGTGTCATATGCAAAGTGTAAATTACATATCAAACAAATCTTAATATAGCTTAAAAAGGAATAATACGTAATTATAATTAATAATTTTTAATAATCATAATTAATATTTAATTATTATTTATTATTT
>JBAHVQ010184453.1:0-15723 GCA_036872915.1 Nanipora kamurai | reverse complement strand
TAGAATTCACATAAACAATACAAACTATTAAGGGGGAAGATGTTACAATATGTGCTTGGGAGACCTGTATTAAGGTACCACATGAGTCAATAAAGTTGTTGATTTCTGTAATGGCGCCATAACAACACACTTCCCAAAATCTATTTTTTGGAATTCCTTGTGAATATATGGAATTTGGAACTCCTCCTATGGTTACTTTTACATTTTCGATATTTGGGTACACAAATTGTTCACTGTCAGTTACAGTTTTATTCCTAAATAACAGAACTACAGCTTTCATGCTTCTTCGGGGCAAGTTTATTATTCAGTACGTGTTGTTTGGTCCTTATCCCATTGTACAGACCATTAATATTGCATGTTCATAACTTAGACTTATACCCATTGTAAATTCATTAATGACCCGATCAGCCAAATCTCGACTATCAATAGTTTCATACTCAAATTAAAAGTTTTCAAGTGTATATCCCCCAACACTTTGACTTTGTTGTGCGACCATAATGTTTGTCGCCTGAGCTAAAGTTATAAAAAATTGGAAATTGTTAATCATGTGAAATGGCGCATAAAATCCATGGTCTTCTAAGATTTTTCCAAGTTTAAGCCTTTGTTTTGTGCCAAAAGTGTCAAACATTAGTTTATCACTAACTTTGGCTGTGTCGCCAGATGTAGCTCCACTGTCATCTTTGGAAATGAGCTTCCGAAAGTTTTTAGTTCTGATCCCATATTCTATCATGTCATCAGTTAGCCATAGCTCTTTGTACACCCCCAAGAGACTTTCACCAGTGTTGTCATATACAACTTCTGCAGCAAATTTAATTACGAGTCTTTCAACTAACAATTGACTTAGGTTGTTTAAAAACCAAGACTTTGTATTTGCATTTTTAAAGTCGAACAGTAGATGAAACGAGTCTGGAACTAAACAGGAATCACTTTTTAATTTTGGTATGTCTATATAAATTTCTTCACCCGGACTTGCTTTGTTTGGATTAAATGTGACTACGTGCCTAGTTCTTGTTCCTTTAATTTCTGCCTTTTTCACTCTTTTAAAGCCTGCCTTAATTTCTTCTGTTCTTGATTGTACTCTCATTTATTTTATAAACAAAAAAATTTTTTAACAAAAATTATTTTTTACTCACTCTTCTACGATCTTTACGATATTCTTTAAACTGGTCGTATAAAAGCCAAGCTAGTGCAATTGCCAAAACCAACAAATTTTGCGCCAAGAATGCAATCCCTTTTGCACCCCATGATAACGCTGTTGATAATAAATTTAAGATTGGACCAAATATAGGCCATATTTTTTTACCAATATTTTCTACAGCCTTTGCAAAATCTCCCAATGCACCAGATCCTTGTTTCAAAGCTTTTCTTGACCCAATAATAACTGTTGTTATAATTCCAGCAATCGAGATCACGACTGCACCTAGCCCTACAAGATTTTCTTTTGCCCAGTTTTTAAATTTTTGTAGTCTATCAACATCTTGTTCCTGAAATTCTCTAATTTCTTCATTTTCCATTTGTTCCAAAGTTCTATCTCTAGCTTCTCTAAGACCAACAATTCTTTCTTCTAATTATATATATATTCCTCGGGGTTCTCTGTATTGTCTCTTTCTTCTATAGTTTTGTTAAGGGTACTTTGAGAGTGATCTGTTTGAACTTTAAGATATTTTTTTCTGGTTGTGTGTTTACTTCTAACTTATTGCCATTTCTTATGAGTATTTTTCTGGGTTCACCTAAATTTTCATTTTTTAGAGTAGGTCTAAATGTAACATCTCCTTTGTATCAAGCCTAATTCGATTTCTTATTCTTATTGCGTGAAGACTATTATCTAACATAAAAGTATTATCTCCTAAATTTCTTCTAAAATATTGTTCTAAAAATGATGCATTATCATTTGGATTTGGTATATCCTCAAAATTAACAGCGGGGGCTAAGGTGCTAGTGTTATTCTTTTTTATAGTAATATTTGTATGATCATCATTATGGATGAAATACGTTTCCCCAAACTTTTCTTGTTTGACGTCAACAATATAGTCAGTTCTCTTATTAATATTATTTATTTCAATTTCATTATTGTCCCGACTACCCCTCAACAAGTCTGAACGTTTTTGTACAACATTATCATATTCATCGTCTAATTCTTTCTCATTCATTAAGTCATACTGGCTTTGCTGGTTTTCACCCATATTTTTTATTTCAAGGTCATCAAATCCTTCTGCCATTTATTTATTTATTTTTTACAAAAATCTTTTACAAGTCTTTTATGTCTTTTTCAGGCACCCAAGAATTGTGTTTGGAATTATACCCTAACCATTTTACCAAGACCATATTTTTTCCATTGACTTTATTCTTTTTAATATTTTTTCAACTCGATAAAACCCTTCGGGTTTTTTATTTACAGCACTTAATTCTTGCTCATAAAATTTTCCAATGATAGGTTCTCCATCTATGTCTTTTATTTCATACATGTCTGGGTCACCTCTAAAAACTTTGACAATTTTAAAAATTTCTTCTGTAAAATTAGCTTCATAACCTTTTGTAAAAACGTTTTTATATTTACTTATTCTAACTGTATCTCCAATTTTAAATTTCGGAAAAGGAAGTTCACCTAATGCATGACCATAAAGTATAACCCACACTTGATCTTTATTCTCAAAATTTACATTTGCAGGTTTCAATAAAATACTGCTATGCTTAGTATTATTATAATTTTTCACAAGGTCGTCCAGGGTGTCTAACCACTTGTAGGTTCCTTTGCTATAAAAATATTGCCACATTTTTGTTTTTAAAGTTCTGTTAAATCTTTCAACAATATCTGCTTTTGTACTAGAGTTTGTAGAAAAATATTTTATATCTTTTTCTTCCAAAAGTGTTTTAACGCCAACATTACAAAATTCTTTTCCATCATCAAATTGTGCAAGTTTGGGGCTTCGCCCTTCAAATCTTGTCCTAAATTGCTTTAATAATTCTTGTACTGCATTTGCCATATTTTTTGTGTCTTTTCGATAAACAGGAATAGCAAATGCATATCTAGAGAGAATTTGTACACATGTTAAAATCCAAAAGTATCCATTATTTTCCTTTTGGTATTTTTTCATATCAAGCAAGTCCATTTGAATTTGATCAGCTAAATCTTTAACAAATGATTTTTGGAATTTAAATTTTTTTTATAATTGGTTTATACCTCGTATATGGATCTTGTGTTTTTAACCAATCCTTAACCATCCTTTTAGAGGCATTTAATCCCTGCTCTTTCGCTTTTTGATAAAGTTTTTCTGCAGAGCCATATCCCGCAGTTGGATCATAATATAAATCCCGCAACCCTTGTTCTATCAAAAATTCTTTTTCTATACTCATTTATTTTATGTACCGTTCTAAAAGTATACTTCCAGTAAGATCCACATTATTGTTTGTAGAGATTTCAAACTTTAAGGAATCGTAATGTTTTTTGTAAATTGCTGCCTTGGCGTTTACATTATAAAAATGTGTTACTGTTCCTTTTAAAGACTGCAGGCTAGTTATTGGTAAAGTTGTTAACAAATTACTTCTTTTTCCATTGTCAAAATTTTTTGAGGGGTCTACCGCATCACAATGGATGTTAACAAATCGCAAGCCGCTGTTTATGTCTACTACTTTACCACTTTTATGAGTTCTATTTTTTGTTATAGATTTATTTTTATCAAATCCAAGTAATGTACCAATATTCTTTAGGTTTAAATCTTTATCTGATAAAATTGTACACCTCCCATTTTCAGGTGTTGATGTTAAAGTGATGTTGCTAACTTTGAGCTTATCCGAAATCATTTTAAAAGTCCAATATCCAGGGTTTAATCCAATTTCACTGGCTCCATATTCAATTTTATCATTTTCCCCTTTAAAAACGTTATTATAATCCCAATATATTGTTGCCGATTTTATCAAAATTTCTGGGCACCCTTCGGACACAGTTAAAGTTTTTTCCAGTTCCAATTGAGTTTCTTTTCCTTTGAGAAATACAGTAAACTTTTTCATTTATTTAACAAACAAATAAAAATTTGTTTTCATAAAAATAAATGGGTGCAGAAGCAAGTAAAGAGGCTATGAAAAAATGGTATGGAGACCATTGTGAACAAGTGGTAAAAAACTCTAAGATTCCAAAAGAAAAATTAAAACAAAATTTTCTTAAAAAATACCCCAACACTGATTTGTCAAAATTTGAATTTGATGTAGTTTTCAATCAAGATGGAACTTTTGATAGAGGAAGTACATTTTATAAAGTAAATGATAAAGAATCATACGACATAACATCTGAAACTTTCAAAAATAATAAAGATTGGCAAAAATATTTATACAGCCACAAAGTAGAATTGAAACATCCTGACCGTCCCGCCGTTTCTTCGGGTTCGCGGTTTTCACCATTGGTTCATTTTCCAAAGATATGGTTCCTAGGTGGAACCGTGCAGGAATTACCTAGGGGCAACGGACATGTTGGATACTTGGAGAAAAGTTATTACTGGGATAACTTTCCTACAGAATACGTTTTAGATTACCCAATAGATAAATTTAGAGTTTATGTTAATAATACCGATTACTTTAATAGTGATTTACCTCCTTTAAATATTCCATACACTAGTTTTTCTCCTACAATGGGATACAACCCCCAAAAATGGGATTTAAACCAGCCATATTTTCAGTCAATTGTTAATGCGTGGGTTGCAACTTATTCTTGTGGTATTTCTAAACAACATTTGGATTTCAAACCAGAAACACCAAAACAAATTACATCCGCTCTGCGGTTTCATTTATACTTTACAATTTTGAGAATATTTCAACAATTCAAGGTTGATTCGGAAAAAGCTGAATTTGATATTGTAAAAAAGTACAGAGCAAGTTTTTTACAAGACCATTGGCCAAAATGGACGTATCAAGAAATTTTGAACGTTAAAAACGAACACTTGGGTCAAGATGTGGTCGGAGTAAATCCTCGTAAATATTATACATATAAACATTCTCCTGGAGAAATTAGAGACATACAAAATGATTACAAAAAATTTATCCCAAAGACTTCAAATGGATTAATTTTACAAGGCACTGAATTAATTAATCAAAGTATTGAGCTCATGTTTATTCAATCTTAGGTGCGCAGGCAAGAACTAGACAAAGTATTTACGGATCTAGGGCTTCGGCGTTAGAAACACAAAAAGTTTTTAGGCAAATTGTAAAAGATTCCATTATAAATTATGACACTGCAACATGGTTAATAATACAGTTGAACCCCGATAATTCGAACTCGGATAATTCGAAGTCCCCGCTAATTCGAAGTAAAACTCATTCCCCTTGGTTTTGCCCCACAGTTTTGAGTCATTTTACCTCGGATAATTCGAACTCGGATAATTCGAAGTCCTCGCTTATTCGAAGTAATTTCTGTTTCCTTGGACTTGATTTTACCCCGATAACTTGAAGTTTAATTGCCGGTTTAAGAGCACTGTTTCAAAGGAAACAATTCTCAACTGTTTTAGGAAAAGAGGGATTGGGGACAAAGAACGGCTAAGCGCAAATTATAGAGGAAAACACTCGTAGACATCTGAGGCAGCTTACAATTGATAGCTTTTTTTTCCTAAGCATTTTTATAGCTCTTTGTTGTCTGACAACATTTGTCTGACAAGAACGTTTAGCGGCAACAAATGGTTGAACAATGTTTGAATTTCACTGAGAAATTTCTGAAAAACTGTTTCCATTGTTGATGAAAACGAAAAAACGTTTTAAAAACAATCTGAGACAACAAATTGTTCATCAATATTGTGATAATAATGCAAACAGAGATATTTAAGGGTGAAACTGGTGTATTTATACTTGACCCCGAAAATTCGAAACCCCGCTAATTCGAAGTATTTTTAGTTTCCCTTGAGACTTCGAATTATCGGGGTTCAACTGTATGAATAAAGCAATTTCTGACACCAATGTAGTACTAAATATGGCTATAAGTCCAACATTGTGGCTGACCCCAAGTGATTTAATTATTTTGAAGAGTCCAATTCCTAGATATAATAATAAACTTTGGGTCGCTGGGAAAAATTTTAAATTTGGACTAAATGAAAACATAAATTATACTCCAACTAAGAGCCCTATTATAAAACAAATTGGTCAAGAAAAAGCAGCAAGTCATTTAGATAACATGAACAAAGTGAACAACTTTGATAAAATTGAAAAGGCTGTTGACAATAAGACTAATAAAGTGAACAAAGTTGTCAATAAGACTGAAAAGACCGTTGACAATAAGACTAATAAACCTGAGAAGGCTGTTGACAATAAGACTAATAAAATTAGCAATAAAGTTGATAATAATCACAATAACAACTTAGAGATTATTTTGGGTGGTTCATTAGTTACTGGTCTTTTACTTGCAAGGTACTTTAAATAGATTTGAATAAAATTTGAATAAAATTTGAACAACTTTAAACTTTAGCTGAGTAAAACTCAGTCTATTTTAAAATAACTAGAATTTTATTTAAAATTTTATTAGGTGTATAAATAAATGGAAAGAAGCGAAGCGTTGAACGCAGTGAACAATGAACAAAGTGAAAATGAACCGAAGGTGAACAATGAACAAAACACTATAACAAAAACTGAGAAACCTGAAAGGGTAAAACCTGAAAGGACTAAAGACCCTAGAAAAGTTGAAATGGGAAAAAGACTTTCAAAATTTCTAAGAAATTCTAAAGAAGCAAAAGCAAGATCTAAGAAGACTAGAGAAGAAAAAGGCAAGATGGAAAATGCAATGTTTGGCGCAAACAGCCGCGTAGCGTATAATTATAAATTTCTATTTAGAACAATAGGAACTTTGGCAGCTGTTGGGAGTTTATATTATGCTTATAAACAATTTAACCAAAATAAATAATTTAATCAGGATAAACAAAACTTGGGGCCGCTGGATGAGGTGGCTAATGAAGTTAGAAAACCTAAAAAACCTGAAAACACCTGCAATCATCTTGATAGCTTGGACTGTTAAAAATTTTTTTTAAAAATTATTATAAAATAAATGACAAGTACGGTAAACCAAAAGGAATTAATGAATGAATTGTATGATGCGTCGCTTATAACACTTGGGGCTGTAGTATTTTCGATGATTACTAAAAAAGTTACTGGCGAAAGATTGGTAACAACTGCCAACTTTAAAGACGGTACAAAACTTGCGGCAGCCGTTGGGGTAGGATCTATAGGCCTAAAATATGCTCAAAACAAAAAATGGCTCCCGACAAAACCGTTCAAGGGATAAGCCGTTCAAATCCTAAGCCGAAGCCGAACAATGAACCAAAGGTGAACAATGAGCCAAAGCCGAAAAAGCGAAGCGATGAACCAAAGGTGAATCGGAAATATTATTTTTAAAAAACAAATCAATTTTTTTAAAAATAAATGGCAAGTTTAATAGCTGGAGGATTATTTAACGCTGTTGCTTTGGCGGGAGCAGGATTTTTATTTAGCAAATTAAATCATAAAGACTATGAAAAAGAAATTAAACGACATAATCAGGCACTAGAACAATTGGCTAAAGATAAAGAAAAATGGTATGAAACTCAAGTGGAAAAGAAAAATAAAATTGAACGTCTTAGGCGTCAATTGAGTGATGCAAATGCGGACATTAATGATACAAACAAATCATTAGATGAATTGCGTGTCGCTTTACAAAATGTTTCCAATGATTATAATTTACACTTGCAACAAGAGCCCAAGTTGGAAGATTATTACAAACCGTCAGATGAAATGAAAGAATATCAATTAATAGTTGGATCCATTATGGGATTGGGGGGAGGTTATTTAATTTACAAAGTTGTTAAAAAAATTTGATAAAAAGTTTCAAAAATTCCCTGATGGTCAGGAATTTCAAATCGATTTTTGAAATTTATTTTTGACTTAAGAAAAAAATTCACATATAATAAAAATGAACGAAGTGAACAATGAACCGAAGGTGAAAATGGCCTCGCAAAGCTTGAATAAAGACTTGCCAAATTTATTTGAAAATTCACTGACGCTCAGGAATTCACTGACGCTTGACGATAAATATTTTTGTAGGATGCATATGGAAAATTTGAGTTTTGAAAAAGTTGACAATTTATTCATGAAAGATGAAATAACTGTAAAAGAATTAAAAGAATACATGGACTATATTGAACTTTGTCACCACACACAAAATTTAAATATAAATTGAAACAATCAAAAGCGATTTTTTAAATTTGTTTTTTATTTAGTAAAAACTCTCCATATAATGAAAGAATGAATATCTTAAATAAAATGAATGAAATAAATATGACACAAAAAACAATGAGAGAATTGATTAACATTGCAAGAGAAAAAAAGACAAAGCATTATGGAAGAATGAATAAAAGTGAACTGGAAAAAGCACTTGGAATCAATTCAGGAATGCCTTTGGATAGACAAAATAGATTTGATAAACATTGTAGATCTAAAATTAAATCTCCCATATCAGTCACTCTTGTGAAAAAAACTTCCTGACGTCATGGAACCCACTGGAGAAAAAATAATTTTTAAAAGCATCTACTCAGCGGTGAAATTTTGCAAGGTTAATCCACAAATTATAAAAGACAAAATTAAATCAAAAAAAGACATTAAGATTGATGAAATGTTTTCAGTGATTTTTACACACTCTGGGATGAATTAAAAAAATTCATTTTTCATCATTTTTATTAATTTTAAAAATTGATTCAAATTGATTTTTAAAATTTATGTTTTTGTACTTAAACAAAATTTTCCATATAATAAAAGGGCGATGAACACAAATATATTAGACTCAGATGTCCCGGAAATTAACACACCTTTATTAAAACCAACAAAATACGTTTCAAAAATAAAAAGCTTGTTTGAAACAGCCAAAGAGCAAGTTGTTAATTTACTTAATAGCGAAAAATTTATAAACTCTTGGATGTATGGAAAAGTTAAAGAAACAACCAAAGTATTTTCAAAAAAAGTTAGAAGATTTAAAAACCAAAGTTATGGATATTTTTAACAATTTACAGAAAAAAGCTGTAAACAAGACAAATGAAATAAAATTTACATTGGACAAAGAAGCTTTGGGGGTCGCAAAAAATTTGTAATTGATTTGGAAAAAACAGAGTTGTCTTTGAATGACCCACCAGCAGCCTTGAAAAAATTAAAACCTTTAGCAATTGAAAAGTTTAGAGAGTCCATCAACAAAATAACAATTAACTCTTGTGTGTTTAATGAAAAAAGTGGACCCTGCATGGAAAAGAAGCTACAGATAAAGCACATTTTCACAGCCATTATGAAGAAATTTTCACTGGAACCAATCTTAAAAAACATTTAAAAAGATGAGAGATAAAATTATTAAAAGCTTTGAGGAATATTTAAAAAATTCAAGTTTGTGGAGATTTCATAGAAATTTGAAATTAATTCTTAATGTGAACAAAATTCGGCTATTGGGAGCATCATCTTATGTTCCGCTTTCAAAATATTTGATTAGTAAAAAAGCAATTATTAATCCAAAAAATAATGATCAAAAATGTTTGTTGTGGTGCGTAGCAATAAATGATATGTTAAAAGACCGCAAAGCGGACGGTGAAGAGGTAACAACCCAGGTAGAATTACAAAAACCTTAAAGGAAAGAGCTGAGAATTATAATTGTGATGGTGTTAATTTTTCATGCACATTTTCAGACATTGACAAATTTGAAAAAAACCAATGGCGTCGCAATCAATGTTTTTGGATATGATGAAGAAATTGTTATATCATACGGAAAACCAAAATTGAAAAATGAGTTCTTTCCTTTGAGAGTGAGCGAAGCGAACACTGTGAGCACCATCGGCAAAGAGCCAATAAATGTATTGATAATAGGTGAAAGATCTAAAATAGCTGAAGACCTTGAAGATGAAAATGAAAGTAAAAATGAAAATGAAAGTGAAAATGAAAGTGAAAATGAAAGTGAAAATGAAAGTGAAAGTGAAAATGAAAATGAAAGTGAGTTTAACAGGCACTATTGCCTAATCAAAAACATGAGTAGATTATTTTCAAGCCAAGTGAATAACCATAATGGAAAATTAAATATTTGCAATCATTGTTTACAAAATTTTAGCAATGAAAAAACTTTTGAAGAGCATATAGATTATTGTTCAAAATATAAATGCGGAAAAACCGTTTTCCCTAAAAAAGGCAAAAAATTAAAGTTTGAGAATTATGATAAAATGCATGACGTTCCATATGTAATTTAATTTTTAATTTAAAATTTAATGGTGAAATAGGGGAAAACACCAAACAAAAACAAAAACATGAACCATCAGGATATTGTTATTTGATCAAATGTTTTGACGATAGTTTATTTAAACCAAAATTAGTAAAATATACTAAAAAATGTGAAAGTGAAGACATTTCTGTCAAATTTGCAAAAAGTTAAAATAATATTAGAAAAATACATGAACAATTTAAGTTTCCAAAAAGGATGATATTTGGAGAAAATGAAAAGAAAGACTTTGAAAAAGCAACACATTGCTATGCGTGTAAAGTCCTCTTTGAATCTGAAGAAAATGAAGAAAATGACGATTTTGAAGAAATGGATGAATTTGAAGAAATGGATGAATTATTTATGAATGATAAAATACCTGCAGAAGAATTCAAATTTTTCATGGATGAATTAGAGACGGATAACACATCAAATTTAATGGTTGAAAATAAGCAAAACAAAGTTAGAGATCATTGTCATTACGCAGGTAAATATCGTGGGGCCGCATGCCGTATTTGTAATTCAAAAATGAAAAAACCAAAATTTATTCCAGTCATATTTCACAATTTACAAAACTATGATAGTCACTTATTCATTAAAGTCTTAGGGGTAACAGAAGGTGCCATTAATTGTATAGCGAAAACCGACGAAAAATACATTAGTTTTATGAAAGAAATAACTGTTGATAAATTTGTGACGAGAAAGAAAAAAATAATCACAAAGAAACAACTTAAATTAAAATGCAAAGACAACATCATTAGTTGAGAAGAATACATTGCTAGAAATGGTGAAACCAAATATAAAATTAGAGAATTGGTTCATGTTAAAAAATAACTTAGATTCATTGACCGTTTTAAATTTATGCAAACTAGTTTATCAAACTTGGTTAAAAATTTGGATAAAAATGAACTAAATATTATGACAAGATTTCAGTCTGATGAAAAAGAAATATCATTATTAACCAGAAAAGGTGTGTTTCCATATGATTGGTTTGACAGTTTGAAAAAATTAGATGAAGAAAAATTACCCCCAATTAAAGAATTTTATTCAAAATTAAATGATGAAAACATTACATTAGAGGATTATACACATGCACAAAATGTTTGGAAGACATTTAATATTAAAAACATGAGGCAATATCATGACTTGTACTTGCGGACTGATGTATTACTTTTGACAGATGTCTTTGAAAACTTTAGAAAAGTTTGCAAGGAAAGTTATAAATTGGACCCAGCGTGGTACTACAAGTCCCCAGGTCTTGCTTGGGACTGTATGCTTAAGACGACTGAAGTCAAATTAGAACTATTGTTTAACCCAGAGATGTATCTCATGATTGAATCTGGCATTAGAGGCGGAGTGTCAATGATTATTGCATTATATATGCATGTACCTGTCAATTGCTACTGGCTCATATTTAATCCCATGAGCTGTGTGTCTAGAGTGGAATGTCTTTGGGCACATGATTTCTTGAGCAAATTTATCATGACTGCGTTGTCTGTGGGAAATCAGATGAAACTGAGATGCTTTAAAACGGTACTTTTGCTCAAGCTTCCACCTTTCAGAATGTGACTGATCTTTAGTCTCCTTCTCAATGGTATTGACAGTCTCCTCACCAATGCATAGCAATTCATACAATTTCTTCTCTAGATCTGTTAGCTGATTGTTTTGAACTATAGGTGGTCCACAATCTCTTAAGGGAAACCTGGGATAAGTTAATGGCTGGTTATTTTTCCTCCGTCGAGGCAAAAGACGATATCAACAATGTGTGGGTTAGCTGGTAGCTTACATAAGAGCCCACTAGACTATGCCCGAATCTCGTTTCTTTAAGATGTTTTTCACTCCCAAGATCAACAACTTGAGCAAGGCCCATTTGAGGGTTTATATCTCTGATTGCCTGCTTGAATTTTTGCTCCTCTGCACCGTTGTACATTGCATTATTTCTTGCCTCGTAAAGGAGAGAATGAATCCCTTCGTTTCCACGTTTTGTATTCTCCAATTTGATTTTTGAGACAACCACATCCATAACAGGCTGAGGATAAATGGTTTCATCGCGACCTTTTTGATGCCAAGTTTGAAGTTTTGAGGAGCGTGCTTGCTCTGGGATCTGATCAGCTTCATTATCTAGGTCTTTAGTATTTTTGGACCCATATAGACTAAATTTACAAGCCTTCAGCATTAAGACTAAAGAATGGTTGCAGTAGCCCAGGAACCCGCAACGCACGAACATTTGGAATCTTGCACTTCACCTGAGACAATACATAATGCTAAAAATAAATTAATGAGAGGGATCGTTCTTTCGAAAGGAGTGATAACATTTGCAACGCATGAAAAAGTATCTTTGGTCACTGTAGCTTTCAATATTCTTAAGATATTCATCCTTTAGAAATGTTGTAGCTTTTTTGAGCCCGGTTGGAACAGATTTCTTACCGGCACAGCCCAAGCTCTTTCCAGTTAGTGCAACAAATTCATCCATCTCGGCACGGGAGAAAAATGGCATTTTCTGGAGTGAGTTCCCCCATCCACTCGTCCGGTAATTGATCTTTATGTTCCCTTGACGCTGAGAAACATTGGTAGAGCTGGCGTTTATAGAAGTACTTGCTACAGTCTCATGGCTGCTGCTTGCTTACTCTCTAGCAATTTTCCTCTTTGTGTAAGTTAAATTTGGATCAGGATTGACTATCGCGTCTTCTAACCCCGATTTGATATATTCATCAACTATGGAGAAAAACTTTCGAATTCGAGTGTATTTTACTCAGATATCGAAACCAAACTATATTTAACTCGCTCAACGTAAGAAGTTTAAGATTACTACTTATATTTGGCTATCGATCGTTACATTCAAACCTACCGTTTTAATAGCTGAGCCTTTGTCTTCAGCCCTTTGCATGTATCTCCCCTACATTTTAGCCAAAAAATGTCATTCCAACTATGATCATATTAAAAGGTTCCATCTATACCTTACACTAAGCTTAATATTGGATACTTTAATTGAATGTCATTATTTTCAAAATTAACCAGTCCATCTGATACAACAAATGTATTACAATTAATGTTTCCAGTATGTGAAGTCTTTTTAATCTCCATCAGAATACCATTTTATTTACAATTCTCTTTCCATGTGCGGTTTTGTATACTTCTTCATTACTTCTAAGATCAATAACCAGTGAGAATTTATCTTTATAAAACTTTCCAACTGTCGTAAACTGGTCTTTTCCATCTTTCATTCCAAACAATCTTTTTGCTTCATCATAAAACCTATTTTTAGGCACTTCTTGTACACCTTCTTGTACATTTTTTGGTACACCTTCAATTGTTAATTTGACATTAGTTATACTTGGATAAAGGTTTTCTTCGCTATCCAACTTGCTGCCTTAGTAAATAATAATACAATGGCTATCAAGGACTTTCTTGGTATGTTTATATTTTCATTCAATAAAGTGGAACTTGCATCTCATACAACAGTCTTCATAAGTGTAATGTGCTCATAAGATAATGACCTTCCTCTACTATACATATTTGATGCTTCATTAGCAAGATCTTGGTTGTCTATTGTCTCATATTCATGCTGTAAATCTTCCAAAGTATAGTCTCTTAAAGTTTGATTACTTTGTTTGTTCATAAATTCATTTGCCGAGGGTAATGTTAATGCATAACAAAAATTATTGTTCATATGAAATGGAGGGTACAAACCATGGTCCTGGGTAATCCAATCTAAGGAAATCTTTTGTTTGTTGCCCTATATTTTAAACATTAATGACTCAAAAACTTTTTGTGCATCTCCACTACTTGCTCCACCACTATCCTTAGATATAAGTTTCCTTAAATTTTCATTTGCAATACCATACTCTACCATATCTAGACGTTCAGGGTTTGTCTTCCACAGGTCTTTATACACACCATAAATACTTTCACCACTATTATCATAAACTGTCTCACATGCTAGTTTTATCAGCAGTCTTTTTTGCAACATCTTGGACAAATTATTCAGAAACCATGACTTTGTGTTGCTAACCTAAAAAGTGAATAAAAGATGGAAACTACCAGGTACAAAACAACTGTCCATTTTTAATTTAGGGATGTGTATATACAACTCTTCTCCTGCCAATGCTTTATTTGGATTGAAAGTAACAACATGTCTTGTACTTTCACATTTTACTGAAGCCATATGACTTCTCCTAAATCCAGGAACTAATTCTTTCTCTTTTCTGTTCATACTATACTATACTATACTATACTATACTATACAATAACATACATTTTATCTCCTTTTTCGTTGTTTATATTGGTCATAAATAAACCATGCAAATGCTGATGCTAGTATCAATTGATTTTCTGCAAACCATGTCAAACCTTTTGCACCCCATGTAGTCCGTGGGCCAGGATACAAGGATACAAAACCCTCCCCCTTCGGGGATTCTTAGAGGCGTATACCGTTTTGAAGCTTAGCTCGAGAGGGTTTCAAATCACCTTGTTTGCACTTCCTAAGTTGAGGCTTTAAACCGTACGGCAGCTTTCTTTACTTGGATCAAAAACCACATGGTACCCACGTACAGATTTCGAGAATGAAAAAACTATGACGCCCAATCAATGCATACAATCTCAGGAACTGTGTTTTGCTATCCCATAGTATATATCTGACATATGTACCTAATGTTGACCCACATATAAGCACCGTATGCTGTTGGAAACATGTATGTTCTGAAGCAGATGCGTCAGAAGAAGTGTCAAGTTAGTCATCCAAGCTGTCACTCAATTAGTCATATTCAAAGTGCTACTCTGGTTTCGTGGCCAGCAAAAGGTACATGCAATTAGCCCAAAAACTTTTCTAGTTAAAAACTAAAAACAATAACACTAGAATAGGGTCACCGGATACCTCTCCAAGAAGGATATGGGGTCACCGGGTATCTCCCTGAAAATGAATACTAATTGCATGTACCTTTTGCTGGCCACGAAACCAGAGTAGCACTTTGAATATGACTAATACTTCACCTGGTTGCCAAAAAAAGACTATTTACTATCACTCAATATTAGGAATCTATACTTACGACAACAAGCTCGAATTGCTTTACAAAATAAAAAAATTGAATTATTTGAATTGGAACGATGAAAAAATGGAACGATCTAAGAATTATTTTTCTTAGCTGCATTGTGCCTATCTCAGCGTCCCCTTGTACCCAACCTCTACACCGGGCAGACATCTTGAAAATAAAGAGCAATTGTATAGAGTACACAAGTCAACACTAAATTATCCACTTTGGATTGGTTAAAATATTTATTCCTGACGACGTTATTAAAAGGAAAAGGTTAGTAAATTATATATGACATTGCTAAATAGTATGGGATTGTCAAATTTATTAAATTTATAGAAGCATAGAAGATATTGGGGCTTGAATGCAAACAGGCAGCAAATTGTGTCCAGGACATGACATTAAACTGCATCCGATGGTGAGTCTCCAGTCTGGGAAGACTGGAGCTCTGGGGAAAGTGGAGTGGCCCCT
>JBAHVQ010184422.1:0-41437 GCA_036872915.1 Nanipora kamurai | reverse complement strand
AAGATTCTCCCAGATGAAACAGGCTGTAGTGACTTTTTGAGGTTAGTGACATAATATATATATATATATATATATATATATATATACACACACACACACACATACATGTATGTGTGTGTATGTATAGGGATAAAAACGGTAGCAACAAACATTATAAACGAGCAGTCTGTACTCCATGGTAGCCTTGATTTTCTTTTCTGTGCCAGGAATGGAACCACTATTGAAGTTTTGTGGTTAGCTTAGTGCGTCATTTGTGTTTTGGCACCATGAAGACGATGGGAAACTAACGTAAATGGACACAAAGTAAAGAATAAACCGGCTGTAAATTCCAATTCGTTCAGGCACCTATTCTATCAGGCACCTGATATGTGCCTTTTTACTCCGGACTCAAAAACGCATTAATAATTCACGCAGAAAATAAGAGGGAAAATTGTATTTAATGTGATAAAGATACGCTCTTTTTTTCCGTCGAATTCTCTCCGCTTAAAAAAGATTAAATTTCAAACTTTCTTCGGTCAATTAGCGTATAAAGGGGATCATTTCTGAACCCATTTCAAAAAAACTCGCCGCACATTTTTTATCGGATTTAAACTACTTGTATTTGCCTCATGTTCATTATAATTTTAATATCCGATCGACAAAACATTCGTACTCGTTATAGTAATTTACTGTAGTGAATAAATGGTGCTTAGTACTCAACTACAAAAAAGAAAAGAATCTATGGATTAAATCTTTGAAATATACAGTAGTATGGTGACTTGTTACATCTGGAGTTACAGTTGTGAGTTCGATTGTCCGAGAGTCCGAGAATCTTGAAAAAGTAATGGTTGAGCAAAGGTTGGTCGGGCCGAAAGTTTCAAGTTTGGACCTCTAAAATTGCAAAAATACTGGAGACAAGGGAGATGGAGGGGAAATTATCTATGAAGAGAAATAGCCGGACTTGAGTACGATTTCCTATCTGACATGAAATATATAGCGCTGGGGTGGAGTTGGAATTTTGTAGCTAAATTCAAGCGTTGTGAGTTGTCACAAAGGTATGTTATAAAGACATTTGTCGCACAATATTGCATAGCACCTCCACTTTTCCCGTATCGACTTATTCGAGTAACAAAATTGAACTTCCTATCGGTCATCGCAACTCGAACTTTTGGACGATCGTATTTGACAAATGCAGAAAGCTGAGTCATTATCAAAGCTCACGTTTCCTTCCGTTAAATTGAGATTTCATTTAAGCTTTGAATCAATTTCAATGGTGTTCCTCATACTATCGGAAATAACCTACTAAATCAACACAAAACCTCTCAGAGTTTTGGAGTCCCACGAAGTTTTGCAGTGAAAGTTAAATATGATTTCCAGGTTTGTGATAAGTATTTCTTGAAATTTGGCGAATCAGTTACTTCCTTGTGCGTTAACAGTTCAATTTAAAGCGCTTTTTCAGAAACATATCAATCATTTGTTATCGACCAACATATTGTTTTAAACATACCCACAGAATAAGTGACATGGGAAGAGGAACATTGAAAGAAAAAATCAAACTAAACGTGAACTAAATTGTCGTATTGTTGCTGCTTCTGTAGATTTAATACATGTTAAGCTTCTCTTCCTTTTGTAAGAGATTTCTGGTGACCGCCAATCAATTTACAAGGTGTTCCCTGTAAGTCAATAAAAACTACGTGTTTTACCCAGTTCTCAGATAACCTGGAATCAGCGGGCATTAATAATTTGACAGAAGATACATATAATTCCACGATTATTGGAAGTGTTTCTTTCAGCTAGAGTTAAATCACCAATAAAAGATTGCTTAATAACTTCTTCACCAAAAACTTGAAAATTTGAAATATTTTTGAAAAGATATGCTACCACATTTCATATATTACCAACGTTTGCTATAGGTGAATTGTAGATTGCATTCCATACCAGTGTATTATTTTGATTTACTGCTTTCCTTACCAGCACATCATTTTGAGTATCACACTGTGTTTTATGAGGAACAGTTAAATAAGATACCACATTACACATCAAATCCAAGTGAATGCAGGTCCCCACTGAATCAGCGCATCGAATTTTCGTTCATTGTAAAAAGTCGCATCGGACTAAGGTTGTAAAATTACAAATGAAAAGTTACAGGACTTTTCGACTTATAATTCGCTGGTGTAACATCGTTTCGGAAGAAAATGGCAAGTTTTCACCAGATCGCTCAAACCAAACGTCATACTATTTAAGGGAATGCATTAGTCAGCTAAATTCACATTGATCATTTGATCATGACTTAAAAAGCTAGCAGAACAGGACTCCGATTATAGTTTGACATGAAAACACGTTTTCGTCGAACATAAAGGGAAGCTTTAAGCGTATATACCAACTAATCATAAAATTTACGCCTCGTTTACTAACCTTTTGGGTTCAAAGTTAGCTCTGTCGTGCTCGCTGTTCCTTGGTCCCCTACTGCACGGCCATGAAAGCATACACGACCAATCCTGTTTTCGGTGTACGGTCTTTCCATTCGACAATCAACTCGAGTGTTGTTACTCAAACGTACACCTTCTGCTTGGAAACTGTTAAACGAAGTCGCTGTATAGTCACATTCCACTGGTTGACACTCACTGGCCTTGATGAATCGATCGTGGCAGAGTGGAAGTGTGATCCCAAAATTTCCGTCTTGAAAGTTCATGGTTCGTAAACTGAGCGCGCGAAGTCAGGTTGTGTTATAATCTTGTGATTAGGTTCAGTTAAATAAATACGTAGATCAACTGCTATTGTTGATGTTGAATAAGGAAACATACCGGAAGGTTTGGATTAACCTTCACCGACTCACGTCAGATTGTTGTTTGTCGGCCAACTCGCCATACCAAAGTAGCTTATCTCAAGACCTTATTGTCTGGAAACATTCACGTGTGAGATCCGTACAAAAATCAGACTTTCGTTTTGTCGTTTAGTCAGTAAACACTCGAGAATCCCAAGACAATATTACAAATTGTGTACCCAGCAGTAGAAACATAACACAAAGAATCGTTGGGCCTAGTTGTTTACGAATTTGGAAAAAATAAGCGTGCATGCAGATCGTCACCCTGGTAGCGAAGCGGGCACAAAACTAATAAGAGAAGCGTGCGGTTTTCTATCACCCCATGCTTTCCGAAAGTCTATAAAGCGTAACAGTTAAACGGAAGAGATCCGCTTTTTTTTTTAATTACTAATTCATAATGCGGGCATTTTGTGATTCAAAACAAGTCGAAACGTCAATTAAGCTATTTAGCTGGAGAACCAGCGTGGTTCAGTTCTAATTGCCTGGTAGAAGTAAATTCCTGGTTTTTATGTACGTTGGAAACATTAACTTTCAAAAACCTACTTCCCGTTTTCCGAACAACAAATTATAAATGATCCTGTTTCTTCGAAGGCACTTGAAAAAACGGCGTTTGGGCGACCGAGGTTGCGTGCCACTCTTAAAAATATCTTAAAAAAATTTCACTCTTAAAAATATTGCCAAAATTACTTGTAACCACTTAACCATTTGGTTGAGACACTCTCAAAAAGCTCTTGTTTCATTTCCAATTTTAGCACTTGACTTAGTTCTGCTGACGTTTCGGGGAAAACTACTACTCTTCAAACCTAGTAAACTTCTAGCAGAGTCGAGATTTTTAGCGCCATTTATCAAAAACAGACCTGCATACCAAAAGAATGCTCCAAGTTCCAAAACAGTAAACTCGAATAGGGCTACCCAATGAGCATGTAAACAGAGATTGATGGTTAGGAGTTCATAACAGGGAGAATTTCAGCATGGACTTGCCAACAAATTTCTAAACAAGATGTTCTGTTTTTACATGTGTTCAGCTTCTGTTCCATTCAGAGCCATTCAGAGCCTTTCAGTGCTAAGAAGACGAGGCAATTTTTCTGGTCCGCCTACGCCGAATAAAATTAGAATCTAACAAAGGCTGTGGCATTTAACACACAAGACTTTCTAAGTGAAACGGAAAAACAAAATCTGATTATTTACACAAAAATAGGCCTACCGCCATTTCGTTGGCAACAGTTAATCTTAGAACTTTCGAGTCGTTTGGAGGGGCATCTTGTAGAGATCAAGTCCTCTACAGTAGTTCCACTGCTTAGTCGAGATGAAACTAGCAGAGGTATGAAAGATGACTGACCAAAAGTGGCAGAAATATGAAACGCAACTTTTCTATCAAACATAATTAAAAAGTAAAATGAAATTTGATAAGTAACCACCGCAAAAGGAATTACGTAAAGGCAAAACCATTCTTCAGTCAGTCATTTTTAAATACCGAATATTTTGTCAAATTCTACGCATGTACTGAAGCCCAACAACAATTTCCTATCAAATACAAAGTCAAAGATACAGCAGATCAATTTTCAACGAACTGAAAGAAGGAACCTAATGCACGAAAAGATTTTCGCTCCAAACTTCAACTGTTTTGTTCTTAGTTCAAAAAGTGTTGACTCACAGAAGAAAGTTGTTTTCTTCAGCCACACGTGCAACAAATATACTGTTTATTTACAATCATTATTTACATTCTATTTTGTCTCGCCAGGCAATAATTATACAGAGGAAGTTTTTCATTAGTTCAATATTTCAAATATTTCAAGACTGATATCATGTCTTAAGTCAAATATTAGTGTTACTAGTGAGAAGACAAAAATAGGAAAGATAACTCAGGTCTAAGATTTTTACTAAGGAATATGAAAGGTATGTGGACTAAAGTATTAGCGACCTGTATGGGGATTTACAAGGCGAGCCGTAGTAAGTCCAACACAGTTCAAACGCGAATACTGTATATTAATTAACCAACAAATACATGTGAATGTTAATGTTTACGAACTATTTTACGGATACGAAGCATTTGAGCCAACAAATTTGAAGAAAAAGGTACACGTGAATTAGGACGATCCTGTATCCAAATTGACAGTATTGATTATTCATTTCCTTTTGTTTTTGCTTAATGAATTATCATTGAGTTGGATAATGTTACAAAAGCATAAATTCACATTTAATCTATACTGCTGAAGTCAACTGAAAAAGCTGGCTCGAGAGGGATTTGGGTCTTGGACCTTCGGGAAGCCGGTCCGCCGCTCTACCTGTTGAGCTATCGAGTCCACAGGGATTGGAAGCGAGTTATTATCCAACTTAAGTGTACGAGATATTCTCGTGACATCTTAACGCTATTCACGAGGATGGATGTGCAGTGTTACCAATTCTAGAGCGGCGGACCGGATTCCCGAAGGTGCGAGTTCAAATCCCGCTCGAGTCAACTTTTTCAGTTGACTACAGCAGTATAGGTTAAATGTGAATTTATCGTTTCATATTACCCTGAGGATGACTCTGAAATAGAGTTACAAAACTAGTTATGTATGTTACAGTTATACGAAATCGCGTGTTGACTGACTAGACAGCATTGTTAAACTGGATAGGAGGCTGTTTGGTGGTACAGGAAAGTTTCAGTATTTCTGCTGACTGAAAAAAATCATGGACCGCAGTATTGTACATTATGTTATATTTACAGCCTCTACGGGCGACCACTTTTCTGATATACGAACACTGTTTCCCATTACTAAAATTTTTCCACTCAAATCACCACAATCCATACCTCGAGCGAACACTTGATGGAAGCGCCCGTGATCAACTCTCTAGGGCCACCGTCGCAATATTGAGCTGTTCCAGGTTTTGAATTGTTTTGAGCCTTGAATAAGCAAGGATTAAAATTAAAACAAGGATTAAACACAAACCGGAGCAACTTCGCACTCATCATTTCTCATTTTACCACAAACACGAAGTTGAAGCTCTAGATCTTCAGTCCGAACGGGTCAGGGAACTGTCGAAATTTTTCATAGAAAAACTGACGTTTTGGCCCTTCGCTCAAAACATCAGTTTTGAGTGATTTTATCTGAACGTTTTAAAGATTTTGTAACGGTTAAATACTGCTAGTTTTAATATAGGTACAATATATAATATATCACTATATATACATTATAGTACATTTGTATAATCGTACCATAATATATTATATTATAGTATATATACATATTTTAGTATTTCCTAGGTATAATTAGATATACCATGTAATTCAATTAATCCTGGTCTCACTAAATCCTGCAATTTTAAACGACGCCGTTGTTGAAGTTGAGGTCGTAGATCTTAAGGTCGCTTACATATGGAGAAGGAAGACCGATGTAAGGATTACTCTTGTGACTAATAATTGCTGAATTCTCTTTGTTTCGGATGAAAAATTCTATTCCATGCAGGACGTCGACGCCGATAGTCGCAAACCATGTTGATTTACGTTGTGGTAGACAAGCATGTTGATTACTCAGTTATATATCCCTACCTGTACTGATATAAGATCATCAAGCAGCCTCACTCAATTTTAATGGTTAGTTGAAGCTTGTTTACAAGTTTTAGATATGCAACTCCTTGATGCAAACATTTGTCCTTTACAACATGAATGTATTTATTTATATTTACCGTTGTAATAGTTGAGTATGTAGTTGGGGCATGGTCAACAAGATCACCACTTTTCTTCCTCCTTCTTATAAAATCCTATTCATAGCTCTCAGGTGAAACGGTACCGTGTTTAAATAAAGACAAATAGTAAAATAATAATATTAATAGTTTCTGAGCTCGTTAAATTGTGTTTGGTTACAGATTCGGGATCCCATTTGAAGCTCAGAGATAATTTTTCGTTCTCCCAAACTTCGCCTGGTATTTCTAAAAAGCTATGATAAAACGGAAGATTTTTTCCATTTCCTAAACGGATGGAGATGAATGCATGGCTACTCATCAGTAATCCAGCCGGGCAATATGGTTCGTGTCTTTTTAATTCTTTGCTGGTCTTCGATTCAGTGATGATACAGTATTGGACCACACCAGGCGACGACACACTATCAGGCCACACTAGGTCTGATTGACGTCGGCCGAGCTGAATGAGAAAATCCTCAACCTGCAGTTTGCCACACATCGCTTTTAGCAATAGCGGGTGTAACTCGTTTGTCTTCGTTGGCTTATAGAACAAACTTGGCGTTTCTCCTTTTCTCTGTTTGTCGAAGCGTTGATTCAAACATTTATACACCTTCCTGTCCTCCCTCAACAGCTGCACGCAATGCTTGCACTTAACACCATATGTTTCTTAGGTTTAAGGTCGATCTCAAAGTCCGGTAGAGATCTTTTAAGTGTACCATTGTAATCCCTGATTTGATCACCCACAAGACACTGGAGTTGAGTGAACCTCCCATTCGAATAACGCATCCGGTGTGTGGTAATGGTGCCTTTACATTCATTGTGCCCGTTCTTTCATTGTACTGCTTAATATACTTCGCATTCTCTTTATTCAAAAGATTGAAATTTTCAATCATTGAATTGATTGACTTTGTCAATCTACATGATTCACTTTTTGGCGGGCTTTCACTTTAAAATTGATCAAATGATTGATCTTTTAAATTTTCACTTTACCAAACTACGAAATACTGGAGTTAGGCGCAAATGGATTGCGATTTCAATCAACAGAGCAAAATTGATCGCCATTTCACGATGAAATGGTTGACGAAACGTTAATGATTATGGGCTCATCCGGTATAGTTTCCGGATTGTAGCATTCTTCAGTAAATGAGATATGTATGCATTTTGTTTCATATATATATATGCGTAAATGCACCAAACAGGCGTGCGATTTTAATTAAATCTTCCGGAACAGTGAGATTTAATTTCCCATAGAAATTTTATCAAGTAAAAGGAACAACGGACGACTGACCTTGTACCGCACTAGTGATGTTTATTTTCCGCTCTCCCGAAAGTTTCAAAGGATTCTGTTGAATGGGTTGACATTACACTCTACAAACAGCTTTTGCCACTGCCGGAAAAAGGATACTAAATGGGAGTTACCGAATAAAAAAGTGTAGAAATCTCGGATTACATCGGAGTCAGTAGTTTTTCGTCAAGGAAGATTGGATTTTTGGAAGAACTTTTCCGAGCTAACAAGCTTAAGTAGCATGTGCAATTTCGATCTATACACTCTATTTCGACACGTAAAATATATTGAGATGGAATTAATTGATAAAGTATTTCGCCAAACTCGATTGTTCATCAATTCCTGTCGACCAGAGCAATTTCTTGTAACAAAGTTTATTATTTCAAAGGGAACGACCGACCATTGACGTTTTATATTGAACACTAAACGTTGTATTTCCGTTCTCCTAAAAAATTCAGTTTCTAGAAGGATTCTGTCAAACTGGTTTACAAATACTTAAATAACAGCTGCTGCCATCTCAGATGGAGGAGTTGTATGCGTGGCAAATCACGGAAAAAAGTGTACCAGAAGGTAGTTATCGTACAAGGTGTAAAAAACTTGGGATTAACGTCGAGATAAGTCAAGTTTTCCGCCAAGGAAGATCCGATTATGCCAAGATAATTTCCACACCTAAAAGGCTCGGAGAAACGCCCGAACTATTTGAACATTCGAATGACGATTATTGCATTTTACGCTGCGATTTTTACAATTAGACATCGAATGCACGAATCACGAACCAGGGAAACTTCGGTCTTTTGCTGCGCTTCAGTTGACGTCATTGTCAATACGTAAGAATGCCGAGTGACGTACGCAGAATGAGGTAAGTGTTCGGATTGTTCTTGGAACTAAAAGTTTATTCATTCTCAGACATGGTTTAACGTCACTCTGGCTCAAACTTGAACGTAATTTGATGATCTACCGTTCGCAGGCCAGCATTTCGACCTTCTGATGTAGTTTCTTCATCTTGGGTAATAGCTGTGAGGGTGACATCGGATTTTTGGACTAATAAAACCACTTATGACGTTATCTATTAACAAGATGCAAATATAGGCTTCGGGCAATAGAGAACAGCGTCATCATGTTCCAATTCGGCGAGGGTGCTATCGATATAGCACGCCTTATTAAATCGTGATGAAGTCCTGTTGCCAAAAGCCTATTTGCATCCTGTTAATAGAAAATATCATTAATGGTTCCGTGAGGGTAAAAAAATGGGAATTTCAATCTCACACGATTATCCCTCGTGTACCTCCAGCATAACAACGAGCACGACACGCAAAGCAAAGCTTAAAATATCAGTCTCGCAGATCAGTGAGTGAAGCAGAAATGGCGAATGGCAACGTAACTCGGCCGGTCCGTTGGACGTCACAGTATCATAAACCAACAAAAGAACTTGAGGTCTCTTATTCATAACTTGGGATTTTACCGTCATACAGTGTGTATAATATCTATTACTCTTCGGATAAATATTGGTGGCCAGCACAAAATATGAAATAAAGGCTGAGAATCACCAACGCGTCGTATCTTACGTTATCATCAAGGTGTTAAAGTAGAATTACATTAACGCCAAATATATTTAGGTAAACCAATTACAAGCGGGGTGATAGCGGAAGAGAGTGGGAAGACTGCCATTTGAAGAGAGTTTCAGTCGGGAAATTGAGACGTTTTCCCTCACAAGTTTTGATGGAAAAGAACAGGAGGAAAGGACTTTCATGTCCTCACGAAATGTATTATATTACAGATTCAGATGTTGTGAGGACGAAGAAGCGAAAAAATTTTTACCAGTAAGGTTAGAGACTGTTGAGACTCGTGCGTGCAAGCAGCGAGCTATTTGGCTACATTCAATGCGTTACAGCACTGAAACATAAAAGGATAAACGACATATGACCTCCGACCCACATGGACTCTGCCCTTAACTCTTTAATGTTGGCGTAAATTGAAAAAAATGGCCATAAAATCTTGCTTAACGTCGAACTACGCAACGAAAAAGAAGCGCGCGCGCGAAAAAGCACTTTTCCGACTTACATTTTAACGTAGATTACAAAAAACTACTTTCGAGTTGATATCCGAAGAGGAAGACGATGAAAATTGCAAAAGTTGAAACTGTACACTAAAGTCGGATATTTGGTGTTAGACCTAAAAGACTTCAGGGTAAAGAAATAAAAAGGACGTCTGGTAGACATTTTTTGAAGCATTTTATTACATGGCTTGCTTCGAGAGCGGTCTGTTACGTTTTTTCCTGCAATTTGATTGGTTCCTGTGCGGTCTTCAAAAACCCGTAAAGACCGGTCATGTTCGGGAGTAGACAGATGTTATCTAAGACAAAAATGCTTTAAAAATGAAGGAAACGTAAGCAAAAAGATACTCTTTTCAAGCTAAAGTGAATTTCGGAGAAGATTTAAGGATTTATAATACGACCTCGGCGATACTGACTTCTTCGACGAAGGCCGTCCGCTTGAATTTTTAAACATTCAAGCTTTTGATGTGTTTCCAGAACTGGCAGGAGCGACTTTGACATACAACGACGAAGAATCGACAATTCAGGATTTCATAAACGAGCAGAAAACGCCGAGTACTATCGCGAACACAAAGTCTGACTTGAACACATTTCAGTCTTTTCTGGCCGAGAAAAATGAAAGAAAAAACATTGAGGACATACCTGATCAACAGCTTCAAATATTGCTGGGAAAAAAAGACGCTAATAGACTGCTCGCGAAGCAAGCCATACAAAAACCTTAATGACCTCGCTAGTCGGTCCTTACTACAAAAAATTATACTGCCCTTGGTCTTTCGCACAGACCTCGATGCTTCGCATCTCGGTCTGTACTGAAGACTGCTGGCAGTATAATTTTCTAGTAAGGACCGACTAGCGAGGTCATTAGGTTATTAGTATCAAACCTAATCTATGTTGTTCGAACAAAGATTTCCATATATACATCCTGCAAAATCCTGGCCGATTTACCACTATACCTGACGGTTTAACATTCGACGAATATAGAGATTTTGTTTAAGCAGCATAAATGATGCACCAACAAATTTCACCAGTTGTAGCCTTGGCTTACTGTCTGAGTCCATGAACCTTGATGGTTAGATCATCTTGTATGTAGATGACTGTTTTTGCAATGACGGATTGATATTCCTAAACTTCGTTCGAATTTCATTTCCAACAACGCCAGAGGGAAAAAATCTGATGACTATGATACATTAATAAGGGTCAACAAAAGAACAAAAGCGATGGCTACTGAGGAACCTGAAGTTGAAAAACAAAAAGTACACGATAAGTCAAAGTCGCCCGGGTTGAATCAACAGACAAGAGGCCAAATTTCTAGACTTCGACAGATGCAATCATACCTTTTAAGTTTTCTTTGTTACCTTTTGAATAATGGAAAAATAAAATTGAGTTCTTCCACGTTCAATACTGGAATACACACACGCAAAACACAAAACGAAACAACAAAAAAAAAGCGACTACAAGACAACCAACGAAACATACAAACGAACAACTAACAAATTAAAAAAACTAACAAACTAACAAACCAAAAAAACTAACAAACTAATAAACTAACAAACTAATAAACGAACTAGCAAACAAAATAACAATAACAAACTGGAGTTCGAGATACATAGTCTTACCTTTTACGTCTCCTTTACCACCTTTTGTAAGGGAAACAATAAAAAATGAGTTGTTCGATGTGAAATCCTCGGTGGTATACATAGAAAATTGCGCCATGACGAGATAAGTTAATAAACTAACAATTAAAAAACTATAGACATAAAAAAACATACGCCCAAACACAAACAAACTGTCTGATAAGACGGCTGATAACAAACTATCAAACTGAAAAACCTACAGAGTAACAAACAAACGAATCGATGAGCGAACTAAAAAACGAACAAACAAACAAACTACTTCAGAAACAAGCAAACTACCTCAGAAACAAACAAATAGCCAGCAGACAACCTAACCAACCAACAAACTTCTTCGCTAGTTTTGGTTTGATTAGTTTTCCTAGCAGCCAGACTACATTTTGACAATTCAGAGTCCAGTGAGACTTTACCTCCAAAGATTATTCCCAGTATTATTCGCCAAAGAGGTAATTATGACTTTCTTGTGACGATTTTGAGTTTCTAAATAATCTTACCTTTCATTGTTGATGAAATGTTAGACGGAGAAGTAGCGCTGATGTTCGTATTAATATCTGGATGTAAACACAGGAGGGTGGCGAAAATTAGAGGTGGCTTGGCAACCGGTGGCAACGTAATTAACTCTCGAAAATTCAATACTATAGTCATAGTGTACAATGAAGGACTTTTTCAAACTCATTAATAATTCATATAGAAAAACTAAAAGAAATTCATAAATAATCAGTATTTGGAAATCGGAGGAAAATTACAGCTGAATTTTTTGCGAACTTCAGTGTCGATTTTGTGCCAAAATGCTGGTTTCTTTGAGAAGTAATTTCAAACACTCGTTTGGTGTTTCCGTCTGATTTTAAAATACTATGAAACTTGTTACAAAAACTCGGCTTTGCCTCGTTGTTAAACCCGTTTCTCTGAATCTAGAAATCGGAGGAAGAATACAAACTCGTGTTTGAAATATTACTGTAAGACCAAGCATGGTTTCAAAAATTATGCTAAAGCAACCAGGTAGACCTACCACTGATCATACCTTCACATCCATTACTGCAGTCAGGGCATCTATAACCGACGTTGCAATGACAATGGCCGAGATTGTTGCAAATCTGCATGAAAGGAACGACAAAAATTAGTTACGTTCTAAGCAGGCACTTCATGGTAACTAATAACTGGAAAGCCAAAATTCCTGAAATAAAACACTACGTCTAAGAGACACTGCCATTACACAGCACCTCCACGCTAAAATGGAGCAGTATTCTGTCTCTGTAAACTTTACTTCCAAAGACTAATATTTGATGGAAATGTAGAATATACTCTACCCCGTTTCCTGAACAATTGTTCGGGCATTTTTGAAAAGCAGAGATAGGGATTACTTCAGATACAGGAAGACACTTGGAATTTTGGCACATCTGAAAGTGAGAACAAGTTTTTATCACATAAAAACGATTAATTCACATGACCAGACATAGGGTTACATCTGGAGATATCACATGGTCACAACATGTAGTCAATTTATTGATGTTATATTTTAAAATAATTAATCGAAGGCTATTTGATTCAATTCCAGGGTCGACACAATAGAACTCAATACAGCTAGACTGGACATCACGAATGGTCGGCAGAAAAAACATCCAAACTTCCACCCTCCATCTTATTCCTTTCTGTCCAGTGCCCTTTGGGGGAATAAGACTTGCCCCCAACCTCATATCTTATGCGAAAGTAAGCTTTGACATCCAAGGGTATAACTCAAACAGGGCTAAAGGAAAACTACCAGAGTCTACCGTGAGAGTCCAGAAACCCGGAAAAATAGATTCCGACTGGCAGTTTACTCTTCACCATAAAATAAGAACTAATGGTAACATCACATACCACTGACACTGACCTTATTTGACCCACATTTGGTACCATCCTGGACATATCGAAGATCTTGGCCATCTCCTGTGGTGAGACCTGGTACTCTGAAGAAATCAAGACAGAAACTTACCTTAAGTTTTAGCAACCTCAAAAGTGATCCTCGCAAAGGCGCTTAAGAATGTGACCAGGTACAGATTCATCACTTTGTTCGAGGTAAATTTATTCTAATTAACATGAAAAATCAATGTTCCATACTCGTCATTGCATTGTTACCCGTTTAAAAATGTATGTTCTGGAATAACTTACAAGCAATATCGATTTACGTCCCGACTAAAAGCAAGGTAGTTTCTGTCTTGGCCTTTTGTTGGAAATTTTATCTTCTCAGATAGACAATAAAGTCTACCACACTTGATGTCTCTACAGAGAGATAAGGTAAGTGATAAGAATCAACATAAAAGGGATCACCAACAATCAAAAGGTAAGTAACTAAAATAAGCCATCACCATAGACCTTACTGATAAATGGCACCTTATTTTAGCACAAAAAGTTGAAAGGTAGACAGCCGAATTTATCATAAAGAATTCTAACGTTTCAAGCTATGGCCCTTCGTCAGAGAGTGAAACGAGCTTCGTTTGATAGCGAAAATTTTTTTTGGATTTATGACAATCAAAGTTACGTTCTAGCAATGAAGTTGGGTGCTTAGTGATATGCTCATAGAGGAATATTACGTAAAACACCATAGAGAATACGGTCTGTGAGTCTGTTTGCAGGAGCTTCAAATCGAGATGAGATTCAAGATAAAAATCCGTTTCAGTTGTCTTCTTTCAAGGTTTACAAGAAATTAGGAGTGAATATTCTCATGTTAGTTCGTCAAGTTAAGACTTCTCTTTAAAATTTTAACTTTTAAAATTTCCTAAGACTTTAACAGTATCAAACTGCAAATCCAAAATACAAATTATCCATAAACAACATCTAATTGAAGATTTACTGACACCTAACGGCTTGCAGCCTTGCAGTTCAGCAAGTTGTTGCCGACTGGCTCATACCATAACTAACCTTCATCTGCACTCTGAGTTCTAGTGGCTCAATGGTTAGAGCATCTGGCTAACATGAGAATGTTGCGAGTTCGAGTCCCGTCTGGAACTCAGAGTTGTCCTGTTCATGGCATTCAACAGTTCGATCAGCAAGACTTCCTAAGAGTTTAACTCGGTTTAACACCGTAAATAAGTTTTCAGAGTAATGTTTCAACCTCTTAGCTAGAATTTCAGCCTGAAGCTATATTTTTTTTCAAATCTACGGAAAACTTGGCAAGAAAAAGTCTTTTTAGCCGTGACGAAAAGTTCAGCAAGATTTTTTGGTCTTTTTTCGGGCTTTAAAGAGTTAAAGGATAATTTTACTAACGTATAGACCACTTGCATAAATACCACAATGAATCAGTATACAAGAATAGTCTTAACTTCATTCTTTTGAATTCCATTGAAAAAAACACAAAGGCTCAGAACAATGGGTACAGACATGAATTGAATTCAAAAGAATAAAATTGATGCTATGCGTGTATAACGATGCATTGTGGTATTTAGACCATTGGTCTATTGAAACTAACTCCATCTCCAAACCACACGATGAACCTGACCTATCCTTTATCCTTACGCCAGATTACTTCAATCTCGAACTCAAGGCTATTTCTAAGGGGCTGCGTAAACATGGCCGAAAATTCAAACTGGCGGGAATACAATCTTGCCAAAGGTTAGCAAAACTGAACACTATAAAGACCACACAAGAACATCCAAAACGTGTGTAACTTACCGTTGCTGGCAAGCGTAACTGCCGTGTGTTTCGTTGTAACAGCCGTAATATCGTCCACTCCTAAGATTTCGGCTGAAACATACATCATCCCCACCTGTACCATCTGGAAGAATAAAGTAGCAAACAATAACTGTATGAAATTGAAGACATTGCACAATAGTTGTTTTTTTAAAAATTTTTTTACATTTTTGACCATCAATCTTCATCAAAAACATCTGTAGCCCAATACTTAGATTAGCAACACTTAAGGCTCAATACCATTGATGGGAGAAAACTTACATTGGACAGTCTCACACAGTCAGCATTAGATCATGAAAGTGAAAAGTTTTATAGTATAAAAGTGCAAAATTTAGAATAGATTACTACAGTTATTATAGTAAAAGGTTAAGCCATTTTATATTAAAAGTTGAAAATTAAAACGAACGTTTTCGTTTTCTTAGAGCAGCCCGTTTCCCTCAGTTCATACGTTGTGATGATCGCTTAGATCGAAAACGTTCGCTTTAATTTTCAACTTTTAGTATAAAATGTCTTAACCTTTTACTATAATAACTTATGTGGCGAAAGATGTCTTATTACTACAGTTAGTCAGACAGTCGCTGAGATGTAATTAAAGTCAATATGAAAAATAGCTGCATATAGCTTTGTAATTATAGCAATAGGTAGTTCGAGTTAAAGGGCATATGACTTGAAAAAATCAGTTCAGAAGATAACATCTCAACTTTCTACGTCACCCTACATAATGACTTGTTGGAAAATCAAGTACTGTATATATTTGAAGCTATCATTAGAAATCACTTGAAATTGTTTATGAGTACATATGGATCCTATGGCACTAAACAAGAAAAGTTTCAAGAGACTTAATAATGTCAAAGATATAGGTGTTTTCCCGGTAAGACATTATGCTGTGTGTGACGTATAGAAAGTTGAGTCATTTACATATTAAACAAATCTTGGTATCTGAAGAACGAAGTGAGATAAGGGAGAGCTGAAAAGGCCAACCTTTATAACTTCAAAAGTTATTTCACCTGAGATGGTTTCTTGTGAACGCATTTTTTCAAGCCATGTGCCCTTTAAAATAGCATGAATACTGTATCTTGAGCGTTTCTGCGAACAGAATGAAAACACTATTACAATATACCATGGCCGCACTTCTGCACCCAACCACACGGACACTTCTGTTTCTACCAATACACATCGTGGTTGCCGCAAAACCCCCAACGAAAAACACATTCACACTCCCAGTCCCATTCTTACCTTTTCCGAACAGATATTGACATTGCAGTGTAAGTTCTCGGCACACACCATCGTAACAATATCCCTAAAATATATTAAGGGAATGAACAGGGTACGATGAAGAACTGCGTGGACATTTTCCCAAACTAACAATGTGGTTTGCTTGCCACTGCAGCACAGCCCAAAGGCAAACTTTAAGATATCTGAACATGCAATTTGACACTGTCTTAATTTGAACTCCTGGTCCATTAATTACATATTAATCAATTGATGAAAGCCGTTGAAATTTTTACGTTCGAATGATAGATATTAACAGTCCCTCACTAGTAACCTTGTACGTTCCGATGACCGTTCATGCAGGAAACCTATCCTACATATTTACAGTTAATCCATGCAAACCTGGATTAGCTCTGGTGCGAAAGTCGCCAATTTTAATTGTGTATAACACAAATGTTAACTCTGTATAACTAGTCTAATTCCTTTCTTACAACCCTCCCTTGCTCTCTTCTTCTTTACCTCCCAGATATAGCCTCATATCCCTCCCTACTTGGCCACTTCCTCTCTCTTTTCCTCTCCTCCTCCTCCCATTTATCCATTTACCATCCATTCCTTACTCCCTTCATTTCGTTTTCCCTCCCTCTTTCTATCCCTCTCCGTCCTCTTTTTCTCTCATCCGTCTTCCTCTTCCAGTTATGCCGCTACTTTCCCTCCCCTTTGATCACTTCGTTTTCCTTCCCTCCCATCTGCCTTCCTTTCTCTCCTTCTCTGTATTCATTCATCATCCATTTCTCGCCCTTCACCTCTCTCACACTAGTACTACTCTTATCCATTTTTACATCTATATACACCTGGTTGGTTAAGTAAACAGTACTTTAAATTGTGCATCACACTTACTTTGTTGTCTAGACAAGAAATACCATTATGAAAATAAGTATCCTCTGGGCACTATAAAAAAAACCCATATTAAAATCCACTCTTAGATCACGTGTTAACAAAAACTCACTTCTTACCAGTTCCTTATCACCAGTACAGTACTCCGGAAGATCACAATCGTCGTGTTTTTCACGACATAGATGTCCTTTCGGCCGGATCTATAAAATAAAGGAGTACGGATAGTTAGCTAGTCGCTAGTTAGTAGTAGATAGTTAGCTAATCGTATATACAAATTGTTGAAGTGAAAAGCTATTGATTAATTTAGCAAACTAACCTGACAATTTTCACAGCATTCCCCATGACTGCAAGCTGCTTCAGGATGGAGCAAACATGTTGTAGCATTGCAGCATTTGTTTTTATAGTAATCACATTCCTTGGAAGAGATGAGAAAGTATATATAAGTAAGTTTATTTAAAATGATAGTTAAATGCGTAGTGTTGTAAATTTATCAACTTTTTGTAAGCCAAGTTCACTGTGCAACATTCATTAATGAGTAATTGACCAGGAATCTAAGATGTACGTAAGCGTGCTATACTTCTTGAGTTCCACAATCACACTGCTCGCCGTCTTCCACGAATCCATTTCCACATATTGCAGGGCCAAATAGCTGAAACATAATAAAATAAAAACAGAACAACAACGATAATTATGATCGGCGAGGATAACAGTGTATGTTAGCTGTTTCTCTGTAGTATTTTCTCTATGGTTTTGAGATGGTCGAAATATTTTCTCAAGTGTTAGCTTCAAACTGCTCATTTACCATCCAACCTTTAGATCATCTCAATAACCGATGTAGGAGAAGGAAATCGGGTAGAGAATGATGTTAGATACATGTCACTCTAAGTGACGAACATAATCTAACATCATTCTCTCCCGAGTTCCTTCTCCTACAGTTATTTCAAAATGTAGATAAGACTTAAATGTCTCCATATTGAAGAAACTAGTTAGTTTCGAAATATCGAAAACCAAAGTAACATCATTTGGCGACCAGCTCCCAACTTGACCTGTAGCTCAGTTGGTAGAGCGTCGGACTAGTAAACCGAAGGTCGCAGGTTCGAATCCCAGCCGGGCTAAGTAGAGTTTTCTCTGCTTACCCGGTATGGTTCGTCACTCGCAGTGACATCTATCTAACATCATCATCTCAATACTTGATGAGTTAGAGCAACCGGGCGTTAAAGCCACCAGGATAATAGAGTTTGGTTTAGAAGTCAGTGTTGGTCTCCACCGTTAATCAAGTTGAACACGTCCAGCTGCGTAACTATCCGTGTATTACGAACATTTGTTGGGAGTATTATAGGGAAATCACTCCATTTATTGGGGTACCCAGCCACTTTGGACACACATTCCCAAAACATCGATTTCGCTTACAAGTGCTTCCCTTAAACCTTTAGACAACCATCCTCAACGGATACCTTGCATTGACAAATGCCCTCTTACACTCCTCGGAGAACTACTGACCCCGGACACACGGACTTTATCGACAAATACTTTTTCACTTTTCAGGCAAACATCTTCAACACATCAACTGTACTGATAAATATTTTCTTTCACTCTTAAGTCGACCTGATCAGGCGTATACACTCCTCAAGCAAATCTCTCTTACACATACTTCAAAGACAAATATATATTTTATACTCGTAAGACTAACATCACCACCACATACTATCCTTCTTTTTTCGCTCTGAGGATAAACACTACTGAAATGTCTAGATGCATCGATAAATACCTCCGCTGGTTCATCAAATAAACACGTTCCATAACCATCGTTTAATGTCTTCCGCAGCTCACCCAGACTACAGGTTGAAAATTGTGTCGGTAGTTTACTTGAACTGTAAAATATAGAAAAGAAAAACGAAGATCTCATCACAGTCAGTCAACTTTGTGAAGGTGTAAGTTTTATTTACTGTTACTAAACTCTTGACTCCCTGAGATAGCAATCTGCTACCCAAGTATTCTTATACGTAGCAATACATGCAAGTACCTGCCCATGTATTTGTTTCTATATTTCTGTTTGGCTTGTGAGTCTACGATTGTGCCAGCGCTTGACCTTAACGTCTCTGTTCATTCCTCCCTATATTCCTCTCTATATTTCAGAAAGTGCCAGTTGCTGAACATGAGCTAGGCAGTAGTGTTTAAGCTGGCGACGTAGCCAGCCCTGCATTCGGATGACCTGGGTATTGGGTTTGTGTCAGTCCTTGTGCTCAAGTAAGTGTTTGAGCTCGTGGTCATGTAAGTCCTCGAGTTCGTGCTCGTGGTTACCTAGTGTTCGTGTTCTCGTGCCTGGGTTTGTCGTTGTACTCGTGCATGTTCACGTTGATGTTCATGTTTACCCTCGTATTGAAATATTATTTGCTGAATACAAAGTCGGTTCGTGTAGGAGTTTGGTAAATATCAGACGACCAACGGACGTTCGTGCTCGGGTCTGCTCGTCTTTGTGTTTGTGTCCGTGTAAGCGTTCATCGTCATTTACGCTTGTGTCGATCCCAGTTGTGTTTTTACCAGGATTTGGGCCAACAGACCTTATTCACATTGCTGAGTTCGCTTTGTATCACTGGTAGTTCCGGACCTCCCAGCGGGCAAAAACCCAGTTTGACGCTTAATTTCAAATTCTAATTTTGACCCAAGTCGGTTCCCATGTAACACAAATTTGTGGAGACTGGGACTACCCACAAGACACGAGGAACTTGGTGTCGTGAGTATGGTCCATACTTATCTTTCTACTTGTGTCTCATGGTGAAACCTGTCCCCCCACAGCAACACTGTTTCTTTGTGTCATTAGAGAGTTTTAGATTTAGGCCAGCAACGTGACGGCGACGGCAAAGAGGATGCCAAACACCTGCGTGACTTCCAGTTTTCAAGATGGCGCAAGCGCTAAACGTAAGCAGGAGACGTCTTGACAAGACGTCCCAACTGCCGAAACTGCGGCTGAACCGTTTTAACAGGAATCAAAAACTGTCACCGTTTGCTTCGATTGCTTTTATTTTGAATCAGTCTTACACGTTCAACTAAATTATGTTCATGTTTTACGAAGTTCATCAATTCGACGTATGTTCCTCTCGTAAATGAGGACCAAAGAGCAAGTAGGTGACATACGTTCTGGTCAGCCTGAGCCATTTAAATCATATTAAAACAACAGGACGTTCGGAGGTCGGAGGTCCAGTCCCCAAGCCTTCAGACGTCTTCTTCGCTGTCGCATCGCCTTCCTATATCTAAAACTCTCTGTAATTTGCTTGGGACTGACTTTGACGCTTGTGCCTCTGACCAAGTTAATGCTTATCGACTTATAGTCAATGTGGACTGGTACAACAAGACAATCTGTTCGTCTAATGCTTTTTCTATTTTAAGTAGCTTGCGTTTGTGCTCAATTTAAAAACACGCTTGCATGTCCAGAATGTACAGCATTGCAGTACATCTAGTCTCACTTACCTCAACGTAGTGCTCATGACGCACTTGACAGGTGAGCATTCGCAAGCTGCAAATGCAACAATATTTTAGTTTTGGTTCGAGAAATTACAGTACAAATCAAGCAACTCTGAGCTTGGAGTAGGGTACTGGATGGAGAAAGACGCAACTGCCGGAGCAACTGGGGTATCTGCTGGTATCACTCATTTTCGTCTAAGCCACTGATCTACTGTACATAGATCATCCTCAGGGTAATATGAAACGATAAATTTACATTTAACCTACGCTGCTGAAGTCAACTGAAAAAGTTGACTCGAGCGGGATGTGAACTCGCACCTTCGGGAATTCGGTCCGCCGCTCTGCCTGTTGAGCTGTCGAGTCTACAGGGATTGGAGGCGAGTTATTATCCAACTTAAGTGTACGAAATATTCTCGCAACAACTTAAAGCTATCCACGATGATGGACGTGCAGTGTTTCAATTCTATTTCAGATGATAACTCGCCTCCAATCCCTGTAGACTCGATATCTCGACAGGCAGAGGGGCGGACCGGATTCCCGTGGGTGCGAGTTCAAATCTCGCACGAGTCAACTTTTTCAGTTGACTTCAGCAGTGTAGGTTATATGTGAATTTATCGTTTCATACTGCTGTACATAAATAGCTGACTAACGCATTTTAATGGCACGTTATCAACATTTTCAAGCATCCGAATGCTAAGTTGAAACTCCCTGTCCACTCTCATAAAACATTACCAAAAGAAATGTCGGTGTTACACGATCAAGATTAGTGGAAAGGCTTATCACAAGAGTTCCTCGGGAAAGTTTAAAACGTCGAAAAACTATCGCCAGAGGCTCGTCGCACTTCCGTTGTAAACTAGCTTTCGTCTGAGTGATTGCCTCTCAATGTTTTGTTGTGTCACTCATCCACTCTCGGGATAAACCGTACAAGTATTTTTCACCGCCATTTCAAAATAAAGCTGCGATTTCTTCGGGGTCAGAATTTGATTTTGATTACCGTGTTAACACCAGAGACAACATTTTTAGGCGAATGTTCCAAATCAAAACGAGTCAAGAACCAGATAAACTATAACAAGTGAAGCCTGCTTACTGCCAAAATCATGAGTCATTCCTAAGTTATGTCCAAGTTCATGAGCCATGGTCGACGCCGTAACAGCAGCTTTTGAGTTATGGTCCTACAATGGAAATTCCAACCTTGAATAAGTCGATCCAGCTTGTTATAAATGGAGAAATAAATATATAACGCCGTGCCTTTCTGTCGCGTCCCTCTCTCCTTCTCTTGACTCCTTCCTCTCTCTCGGGGAAATCCTAATCATCACATCATCACTTCTACTTCCGTGTATTTTATTTATTTATCCTAGAAAAGCCAACCAGCTAGGTAAATTGTTTTCCTTGGAGGTCCAGTAAGAGCCACTCCTCATGGGCCCAGTTATTATAGGAAGAAAACGGAGTACTCGGAGAAAATCTGGGATGTTTGGTAGAGTCAAACTGGACAACACATTTCTTCTGGTATTCCGCCAGGTAAGAACTAGTGACAGGTCTTAAAATAGACGACTAGAGGACGTTCGTCAAGCTCGTTCTCTCAGAAAAACGATTTCTGAGCCCTAGATTGGAATCGAACCTGCAACCTTCTGATGACCAGTGAGACGCTCTAACCATTCAGCTACCACGACTCAAATAGTGAGCTATTATCATATCGTGACTTCCGCTTAGGCAGAACATATGAAGAACCTGCACACTAGCTCACCATCTGAGTCGTGGTATCTTAATGGTTAGAGCGTCTCACCGGTCATCAGAAGGTTGCGGGTTCGATTCTCGTCTAGGGCTCAGAAATCGTTTTTCCTGAGAAAACGAGCTTGACGAACGTCCTCTAGTCGTTTGAGATTTACCAAGCTCTCACCTGAACTAAGTTCGTGTTCAGGTTTAGGTAAGTCTTAAAATAGTTAGGTAATACGTACCTATTTTTAAGACTTGTGCCGGAAACTAGCAGCGACAGCCATTCTATCTTTTTTTTCCGGAATTAAATGTGACAGCTTATTAAATCCTTGAAAAAATTTTTTTTTTGGATTAAAGCGTAGGTCTACCGAAATTATATCAAAATTTCTGGAAATTTTTCTCTACCATATTTCACATGGGTCAGACAAACTACGCAAGAACCTTTCATGAAATAAGTACTCTTTTTGCAGTAAGGGATCTCCCCTGAAAATGAGCCTTTATAAATAAGAACTCCCATCCTATTGTTGGTTTGGAATCAATCCCTGGAGATTCAGAAGACAATAATGCGGCGGCCATCTTGGTCCCACATTCAGTAGAAGTTAATGAGATTTTCTTGTTGATGTTCAACCAAGATGGTCGCCATGACGTCAAGTGCAAATCATGGTTGGATTTTTACCATTCGATTAATCGCCACGAACACCGAGTGAACCTGATAGCGCGTTCGGTAGAATGCTACGGCAGGCCGCACACAGAGATAGCGCTGGTCGGCAAGGTGTCCTCTGCGAATTCGTGATGTGGACGTTGGAAGAAATTGTACATTCTGCAACAAACCTGTACGATAGCAGCAGATCCTGAGCCACAAATACTTCTGATGGAAGCGTACCCAACTGAGGTACCCAGAAAATCTATCCCCCTGATGAAATGGAAAAAACAAACACTTATTCGACTTGGGTTAGGAAGACCACGTATATTAAGCAAACGGTACGATACTAAAGTAAAGTCCTTTATTTATACTACATAATCCTATCAAGTAAAACAACGCTGTTATCCCTAGAGGTCCAGTAAGGGCCATCCCTCATGGGTCCAGTGTTACTACAGGAGGAAACGGGAGTACCCGGAGAAAGCCTGCGATGTTTGGTAGAGTCTAACTGGACAACACTCTTCTCACATGTGACTAAGGTAACCTTAATCAGAAAACTGCGCGTAGCCGGAATCGAAACCTAGTCACAGAGGTGAGAGACACGTGCACTACCATTGTCCCACCAACATCCCTTTGCACTGCATGCAAAGTTGTATATATATAGACGAGTATGAGATAAGGTAAGTATTAACTCTTAATTCCTAATTAACTTCTAAGCCTAATTTCCACTAGGCGGAATTTTCTGCTCGCACTGCCTTTTTCTTGTTTTTCATTGGCTGTCGGGAAGTCTTTAGCTTATGAGAGCCAATGAGAAACCAGAAAAAGGCACTACGAGCGGAAAATTTCATGTTGTGGAAATTAGACTTTAGTATCTTCCTGCTCAACCAGTGCTAAGTGTCTTCGGGACTTGGAAAAACTCACGGATTCAGACGGGGTTTGAACTCGAAACCTTTTAAATTCCATCCAGACACTCTAAGAATTGAGCTCAATGTTAAAACAGATCTCGGACAGGAGCAAACAACAATACTTTAATCGTATCTAACTGCAGTTTCTTACGTTAAAAAAAATCTGGCTGAATTCCGCGTCGCCTGTCGTTAATGGACAACGAACCGTTACAAAAAGCGAGCACGGCAAACCACTTTTCCACTCAAAAGTTTTATGTAGAATTAGTTAATGAGCCGAGATCCCAAAATTTTTTCATTTATTACCAGTCAGAGGGGGAAGTCTATCATGCATTTGTTGTGGTCTTGATGTTTTTACTTCATTATTAGACACGATAACCCTGTCAGTATGGCAGCTTTCAAAATTTTTCAAGTAGTATACCTAGACCATTCGTACGCCCTCTCCATTGTCAGTGAGTATTGAAATAAGCTAGTTTATGTACTGAAGTCTTAAACATGTTGATCCTGACAGGTTGTACATCTACCTGCTGAACGATGAATGAATTTGAGTGATAATGCAACGCAATTACAAAATCACCAAACTTCACGCGACCTTTAACAGAATTAATCCTTACAAAAATTTCACATGGCAGTTCAAAGATGAAAATCCTTTTCACTCGTGAAAATGTTCCAATTCCATATGTGAAATTAATTTTTGTATGTGCATCTTCCGTTTCATAGGTGAAATACATCCTTCGTATACTTCCATTTTGTATGTGAAATTTTTAGCCATATCATTCCACATGTGAAATTTTCATAACGTAAGTTTCTCGACTGGGGAAACATGAGAACAATCAACAACATAGTTCACCGGTACTTTTTCTACTCCTTTAAAAAGTTCTCCACGTAAATACTTACGTTAAAAGTTGTATGTTGTCCCAGTGTTTCCCCCTGTCTTTATCTAGTTCCTGCCTTTTATAGTTCAGAAAGTTGTTCAAGGTTACAGAAACATTCCTGTCAACAGAAATGAGGTTTTTATCTCTCCAAGTTTCTACCATCACCAAAGCAATCCTTACGTGGACAGGTCGATAAATCTACAAAAGAAATAAGCCGTTATTTTCAACACATCAGTTCTCCCAACTAAAAAGTTCGGCAGTTACCTGATCCTTTTGGCCTTATCAGGCCACATTTGACTGGGAAAATGCGTGTGTTTTACAATCGATAAAACAAGCCACATGTAACAAACACGGTGGTCAATTAGCCGTGGATTGTTTAACAGCCGACATTTTCAACGGCGTCGTTGAAGATGAAATCGTAGATGTAGATCTTAAGATCCTTACATATATTGTAATAGACCTTTCCCGCACACGGTCTAATGCTCACGAAACGATGGATCAAACTCGAGGCACTAGTAGACATTCTAAGAGGTTTACTCTATTTTGTTCGCTCTGGTCTCGACTTAGATCCATTGTTTTGTCGACATTCGACCACCGGAGGTCAAAGTGATAAGAGTCTAATGCGATTTTTATTAATGACATTGCATGATAGTTGATGATAGTGTGTTGCTTTGTCTTAAAATCATTAGTTCTGCCCCAAGTGCTCAGTATGTTTTGATACGGTAAGGTTGAAGTGGAAAACGGCCTTGAGGCTCTGCGAATTGAGCATGTAATGTTTGAAGGACATCCGCCGATCCTTTGTTGTACATTATCACAAAGATGTTATCATGCTTACAGAGTCCATGTGGTTCACAATCTGCTTAGCTCGGAGTTCAGTCTTGTCTCCATATTTTCTATACTGCAAGAGAGATTTTACAAGAACTTCATCAGAATATCTGATCATTATACTTAACCTTTTCAAGTTCCTAAAGTACAAACCTTTATCAGTACCTTATGAATATCTCCCTATTGCTCCAGGAATTATAATTTTGGCAACACTATAAACCAGTACCTGTGCCATGTCATTGATTATAAACAATTCCACATATTTTGTTTCACTTTCGATATTTCTTCGCACCTGAAAAAAGTTCAATCAGAGTTTGCTGCTAAACCACTACAACAGTGGTTGCTGAAGAAGTTACAGCAGCAACGTCTACTACAGAAACAACGATAACTACAACATTAGAACACTATCAATATTAACAGCATTGGCAACAACACAAACAACAGAACACAAAGACGACAGCTGCAGCAACAACAACTAGAACAGCAACAACAGGACCAAATGGTCCCATTAGCTTTCAATAAAAACAACAGCTTACAGCAATTAACAACTCAATGATGACAGTAATAGGGATGCTACGACAACAATATCAATAAAAAAAGTCAATAAAATTACCATAATCAATACTCACCCTTCTCTCAACTTTTGAAGTTTGTTTTTGATAATTAAACCTTGAAGAAATTTTGTGAAACAGTCCTGTAGTGAAAAAAGTTAAGAGTTTTGGGAAAATTATGAATAGTCATTTGGCTTGAATACTATCGTAGTCTAGCAGATATTAGTAAACATTTTTAGCTTTAAGCCCCCTCCAAATATTTTGAAGCTTCCTATGCCAATGGCATTGAAACAATCTGCTATTGATCATCTGAGTAATGCACCTAGTTTTTGAATACCAACCACAAGTAGCAGGTTCTTCAGTCACATCATTGTTACTATAAACCAAGTGTTCTTCCAACACCTAAGAACAAAATCATATAAGAACCATGAGCTAATATGCACTGTTCTGGGTATACTGTTTTTGGAGGATTGCTGCTAAAATGATCTTTATACAGTACCAGGCCAGATTTAACAATAATAATAATAACAACAACAACAACAATAATAATAATAAGAATACGGGTTATGTACATACAAGAAAAAAAGGACCTGAGGATGACATTGATTAAAAAAAATGATTGTTTTTAACCTTCATATTCATTTTTAATTTTTTTTGTCTTGTACATGAATATCATCTTATGGAGAATTCAATTATACATAATAGAAGTAATTTATAAATTGTATGACAACCCACATTGCCTTTGTTTGACATCAAAGGTTGGATGTAAAAAGATCCTTCATCAGCAGTTATAATTCCTCTAACAAAGAAACAAGACTGAAATATAACCAATTCTGGCAAACTAAAACATGAATTTGAGATAAATGTATAATCAAAGCCTCAATCATTGTGTTTTGATGATATCACTACCCTGCACATCAATTTGAGAAGAGCTTTCACTCAAAAATTAGAACAGTATAGGTACAGGTAGTATGCAATCAATCCCTTGAGACAAAGATATGCCAGGCATGTAAGTGCCAAATACAAATGCAGCCAATGAGATTCTTTTGTTAACATTCTGCCAACATGACTGCCATGAGGTCACATTTCTAGAAATATTTACCAATTGAGTATAAGAACTGAGACAAAATTGTATAATTTTGTTTACTTTGACCATGCAAACTTTCAGGGAATTAACTGCACAATTTTACTTGTCAAAGTAAGAAAATCTTGGCAGGAATATGTTAAGGTTGAAATTATTACCAGTTAAGAACCAACATTACCCAAAGCAAATTTTACCAAAACTTTATTGTTTAAATCAGGTATATATTACACAGTCTAGCCAGGGAGGACATGTGAATGCACAAAGTGACAAGGGAAATTGATCTTCTAAACCAAGACAATTGAAACTAAGGAGATAGTTTTTAACTCTTTGATAGTCAAGGCCCATCCCCTTGAACGATAATCAGGTAAAATTGTCCGAAGTTAATGGGTTAAATATTAAATTAAAATATAATATACTTACTCAATTCCATCACAAGTGCTTAATGATACAGTTGTGTTATTATCCCCTCTGACTGTTCCATAATAAAAACAATGGTCTAGTTTCTAGAGAAATAAAACATGCACATACTCAGTTACTTTACCCTTGGAATACTTAAACACTTACGAGAACTGCTTCACCGATGTACAGTGTACCTTTCTTGAAATTTCTGTACCATCGTGAAGCACGTGCCTTTCACTATATTGAGACGAAAACAGACCCCTATGGAAATGATAAAAAGAAATCACGTTTAAATAATATTCTCATTTACACAATTATATAATATAAACTCTACAAAGAGTAATTTCACGAGGTTAATTATACCACCGTGTTCATGCTGGGAAAGACAGAAATATAGGTTCTGTCCACTCCAAACCGTAAAAGCCATCCGTGTTTGCTTTATCCCTCCTAAACATTTATTGAAAATGGACTTCTAAGCCCCAAGGTAGTAAGGTAGTAAGCTAGAGTAAAGGAGTCACTGATATTTGAACCTAAAGAAGCCATTGCAGGAAATTTGAACTAAAAACGGGTCAAATGCATGTGTACTCTTCCATCCCTTTACTTTAACATCTACCCCGGATGGGGGTGCCAGCCTGACCCGACGTGAGCCCGCGCCTTCTAGACACCTCTTGTCCTGCCCCTGCTAAGGAGCTGTTTTTCATCTCCTTGGGAGCTCCTCAAGTGAAATTGATAATTCTCTTTCAGAATCATCCTCAAGGTAATATGATAATATGAAATTGATAAGCCGAACTGATTTCTTTTGGATACAGGAAAAGCCCAAGGTTAATTTAGATTGCATTTTCCGGCAGTAAAAAGGTTAGCAGGGCCAACCCGGCAGAAAGTCTTTCTTTGCACTCAGTTTGAAATTATGATTATGAGAAATTATGACAACTCTCAAATGGAAAAAGTCGACATAGGCTATTCCCCAGAAAACTATGTACTATATCTCGTCTATTATTCTACGGCAAAAAAGGCTGGAATTGCTTGTGATAATCTTAAACTACAACAAAGAGCAACAGGAAGCGCCATATATCACAATAACAGGATATACAAAGGGTGACCTTGAACGAAATCTAATTAACTTCTTTTCTTTGTTTGTTTAAAAATCAAATTTGTTCTTTTGTTCAACGTAGGGTCGGTAACGACCATTTTTTGCTAAGAAAGAGTTAAATGACCATGAAATATTGGTAAAAACAAAGAAGAATGACTTATCCACAGAAATTATCAAATGGTAAATGATAACGAAATTAGCATGTAGAAGGTTGCGTAGGCGTTGGGTAAGCAACGACACATCATCGTTAGTTTTTTTTTTAAATTATGACTTTGTACCGACTGATACCAAGGGCGAACGGCCTTCGCTCGAAACGTCATTTTTCTAGATCTAATTTCCGCCAGTTTCCCAACCCTTTTGGATTTCTACCAATCGAAAAAGCTAACCTATGTGTACATAAAAACAAGAAATGATTTCTTATTTCACGTTTCAAAAGGAACTCCTAAGATTTCCCACGAAAGCCCTTTTTTCGATTGGACTTACTTGTTTAAAACTATATCCAGTATGAACCTGTTTTTCACTCCGTCAAAGACAAGAGTTGTCTCCTCAACATGACCATTCTGTTAAATTCAACAAGAGCGACAATGATCACCGGTTATTTATAGTGGAACTGCGCTTCGCCCAGTATAACTCCTACGTCTTTCTACTGAAAGTGCTTAAACTGCACGACAAAGTCCAAAACATGGAAAAATAATATTTGAAGCAAATTCAAAGATATAAATGGTTCGTCTCAGAATTTTATAAAAGGAGCTTCGCTTCAAGACCATCTGAAGAGATACATACACGCAACCTTGTGGAAGCATCTCGCTTCTCTCTGCCTTCAATTCGGTATGGTTTGATTATTTCGTAAGACTTTAAGTTCTTGAGCAGTTCGTCGTGTTCGGTTAGGATATTATTGGGCATCTTGGCGTCTAAAAAGGAAGGTTTATTTCATATTAATGAGGAACATCAGCTTACCTATTATCCACGACCACCGAAAAGCCAACACTAACACCGATTCGAAATTCGATCCTGAAGATGTTAAACTGATCACAAACCCCAACTCTGACCCTCAGCCTAACCCAAGCTCTCGGCCAACGACCGTGAGATTCTGGCCCCGGCTCCTCCGACATCTGCCAAAGGGTTGAAAGCATATCAGTCAAAAATATATTGTAGTCTTGACGATTGGTTTCGTATGTTTCCCTTCGGGCATTCGGCTAAGGTAAGGGCTGTATTTTACAGCGATGCAACGAGACGATTTAGATACAGATTTGGAAAAAAGAACAATCGATACCCTGCTCCCTTGCTGCTTCGGATGGCAAAATGAATAAAAAAAATGCACAAAATATCAAAATTATGAAAATTTTAACCACGATTCACAAAGATATGATATTCAAATGCCACTCACCAATCACTCGAATGAACATGACTGTAAACAAACACATCCAGAATCCAAGTATTAGACGGAATAACTCCATAATTGAGACTTAAATTCTTCAGAATGTGAAGACTGCTCTTGGTTAGATTTAGGGGTATGGTTTGAGATTAATCAAGATCGAACTGACTTCCAAAGTACCAAATGTCAAAAACCAAACACCAGAACGGAGGAGTTATTTTGCAATCAGTCAATTTCTTGACGTCATATTTTCGGAATGATCTCGTGATTTTATTGATTCTAATATTGAGATGTTTACTGTTCTTCCGGATGAAAATCTGTATTTTTAAACTGATTTTTCGGCAACCAAGGCGGCCGCCACGCTAAGAGCGACAGTTCGTTGTCAAACGATCTCTGCGTTGTCGTCATGTCTCTGGCGTGGCGACGGCGGTTTGCTGATGTTTACTGTGGATATCGCAAGTGACTTTCTCAGCCTACTTCCTTGGCCCAGTTGTATAAAACTCTTAATCACCATGAAGTCAGGCATCGGGTGATTAAAACGTAGTTAAATTCTTTTCCTCTGATCCTGATTGGCTGAAAATATGCACCAATCATGGTTAATCACATTTTTATACCACTCGCCCCCTGATCATCAGATGCTCTTCCTGTTAAGCAACATGAGAAAGCAATGCCAAACTTCGGTACGTTTTCTTCGTCTTAAACCCTGGGTTAAACCTCTCTGAGATCTTCAGGCTCTGAGTTTTTCAGTGGGTTGCTCTCAAGATTAGGGTGGTTCAAAACCCAGACGGCTTATCAGCTGATAGGTCGTAGCAAGTGAGCGGCAGTGCTGTTCAAACATTGCAACTGAACTTAAATTTTATTCACTGAATACAGTAGAACTTCTAATAGGAGACACCTCTTAACAGCGGACAACTCCATACAACGGACACGGAAGTGGAGAACAAATTTTCTTTTACTATTTTTCTCACAGAAAACCCTCTGTAGACTCCTCACAACGGACACCTTCTCTGGGTCGAAGCGTTATGAAACTCTTATAAAAAAATCTCTACACAGCGGACACCTCCGTGCAAGACTGTTTTCCATGTTCCACTTTCTAATACCAAGCTCTAATACCAAGTTGTGCAAGATATACAAGAGTTTGGACTTTGAAGTAATGCATTTTTCCAAGGAAAAACTTGAAAATGAAAAAGAGATCCTCTTGACGATGTTTACAGAAAAGAAGGACAATCTTAAGCACAAGTACATTTGTTCAAGGTATGCCACGTATAAATATAATAAAGCGTTTCAACAGTTCTTTTTTTGTCGTTTTTCACCTAAAAATAGTTTTTCACCATTTCGGCACTGGTAGTTCACTGGTTACACCGTCTCAATGATCATCTGCAGTCGGTTGTTGAAAGCACGGATAGCTTATCCGCCAGGTAAGTCTGGACGAGTTAAGGGAATTATCGACCACATAGTCCTATTCATGTAATAAAATTTAAGTTTGGCTTTTTAAATAATGTGCAGCGTCATTCACTCACCAAGACATATTCACTGAATACGCAAACTTGGCTTTGAACAATCGACCCCAGATGGTTATTTCCATACGGAATTCGAAAGACGTATTCCTGGGGTATACACTTGAACTAAGTCGACAAACGTTTGAAAGTGTGTATGATACAAAGCAGGCAGGCACCTATGATATGAATAGCAGTCGCATCAGATTAAAAAAAGTACAAATTAATTTTTTATTAAAATTATTCATTGAAGCATTTTGAATGCTTGAATAGTTAAGTATGTACTTTAAATTGTACAATCACAGGATTCGTCCAGATGACCCCTATACACGAAAGAAGAATGAAAAATCCCAATCCAATAAAACTGCCTAAGTTGTACCTAGTTTTTTTCTCTATACATGATATTTTCGTTACTGAAAGCACAGTAAATAAAGACAAACACACAGTCAAAAGAACGAAATCAGCTCAAAGTCTCCTCCAGATTATGGTACTATAGTTGAGAGTTACCAAAAGGGGATTTCCCCAGCCTCAAGTCGGAGGGTCGGAAAGTATGCTCGACTGTAGAGCGATTATCATCAGACGATAATTGTTCGCCAGATTGCCGGTAAGAGTCGGAAACTTGTTTCGGATTGCTCGGGGTTTTTCGTAATGCTGACCGGTTGAAAGGATCAGAAGAGGCACTAGTTCCAGGTTTTGGATAAGGAGTTGTTGGATAAGGCCTGAGTAGTTTTATGTTGGGTTCACTACCTTTCTCCACGTTCGAGCTTTGGCGAGGAACTTTGGGAACTTTCGGTCGTACTGGTTTGTCCAACGCGTTGAAACTCTGAGCTTTGTTTGGAAGGGAAGGTCTTGCTGGAGGCCCCTTAAAAGATGAGTTGTCTTCAAGGAGGTCTGGTAACGATCTGTTTTTTGGGCCCATGGGCCTTGGTGGGGCGGCGGGACGAGCAGGGGAACGTGGAAGTAGAGGATGATCAGGGGATACTTTGGGCGTTCCAATATCTGAGGAAAGTGATTTTGATTCTGATGCGAGAAAAACAAAAGATATAAAAAATAAGTAGATAAAAAAAATCCTAACCATTTCCAGAACGATTCTGCATTGATGGCTGTGATTTATTACTACTAGTAATGACGATTTACTGTTCATAGCGTTAAATTAGAAGGTAAAGAAGGGTAAGTTTGAGGGTACAGCCACTGAACTTTATCTTTGGCACTTAGAACGCTAACTCGCAGTCACTGGCCAGGGAAAAAGTGAATCCAAGATGGTTGACCATGGAGGGGTAATTCCTTGTTTTTCATTGGTCTTGGGAACTCTTGGGTTCGCTATTCAGGCTTTGGTAGCTCAGTCGGTAGTACACCGAATTAGATTTCAAAGGTTGTGGTTTTTATTCCTAAACACAATTTTGCTTTTGCTATTATTTTCCTCTAAATTCCGATTTATACGTCAGAAAGGAAAGTTCGTTAACTTCCTTTAACTGTCTGACTACTGTTGGGTTCCACAAAGTCACTATATTGACATACTACAAACACAACCCTACCTTCTGTACATGGAGTTGTTGGTGTTGAGTGGAACCTTCGAGGGTTTTTCTCTAGGTTGCGATCAGGAGTAATGAGAATTTCGTTGCGTTTAGGTCCCACGATGTCGAGGTTTGTGGGACGGCTTGGGCGCGATGGCCCAGCACGAAGGTTCTCCTCGCTGGAACGTGTTGGGCTGCGCATACTAGTAAAGGACCTGGAAGGGAATCTAGAAGTGAGAAAAGATTACGTTAACTGTTTCCCGGTGGTCCGGGACTTTTATTATTTTACTCTGGCCAACGCCATATGATTTTACACGTCAAGGGGAGAGGTATTGCCAGGAAAGGGATTAGTCGAGAGCTACCAATAAATATTCCAAGAAACCCAGTTTATCAAATTGGCAAAACAGCATTGTGGCCTACAAAGCCGTTTGAGTTCGCATAGACTACAATACGCCATCACCAAACGGACTCTATTGGTTAACTGTAAAGCTGTGTATACTCATGTGCAAATGAAACTGTGGTTCAGCACCTGCCTGTGCTGCATAACAACTGGTGACTTCCAGTATCATCGACCCACTCCCACAGTGAAAGATCTGGCTTTTCCTTACCGTGCAAACGAAAATAGAGCTAGTTCTTGCTTTCTCATCAAATACAGTTGAAAATAGGATTTAACTGCTTCAAGCTTTACCCTTCGTTCTCTCGCGAGGCGAAGACATCAAAGACCGTCACCAGATAAAGCAGAAGGTTTCAAATAACAGTTGTGTCCTTGGAAACGTACACTTACAAGTTGCAACCGTACAGTTGCAAAAAAACAGGGTCAGTGTTTTCTAATTTCCCAGCAAGCTACAGCAAGAGAGGGAAATGACTTGTGTATGAAGGCACGCTGTACAGCCGGTGATCCACTGAAGCCTTAAGGGGAATTTTCCGCTCGGAGCGGAATTTTTCTTTGTTTCGTGAGCTTTTGGGTAAACTAATGTAGAAAGACAGAGAAATTCCATTCCGACCAGAAAATTCCGCTTAGTAGGGAAAACCAGTTCAAGTAATATTCAAAAACTGAGTGAAGTGCTCTATCAGATATGAAGCAGGTGACAGCAGAGTGTTTAAGATCCGACAAAGTACGCTACTGAAGTATTTTATCTGATACTCTCCATCCACTAATCGACGAAGAAACTTTTTTTCCTCATGGATTATTGACGAGTTTTAGAAATAGAAGTTAAAGTACTAAGAACTCACGTTTTTCGCAATGATTGACGACTATTCCTAAACTTGGTTCGAATTTCATTGCGAAAATGAAAACACAGAAAAACGCAAATGACCAAGACAGCAACGAGGACCAAAGGAACTACAACGGCGACGACTACCGAGGAATTACCTGAAGTTAAACAACATACAGGATATATCAAATAGTAAATTCTGAACACTAATCTGGTTCATGTGGGAGGCTGGTGTATATTAGACGACCAGCGAACGTTCAAAAAGCCCGTGATCTCAGAAAAACGATTTCTGAGCCCTAGACGGGAATCGAACCAGCAACCTTCTGATGGTTTAAAGCGTCTCACCGGTCATTTGATGGTTGCGGGCTCGATTCTCGTTTACGGCTCATAAATCGTTTTTCGGAGATTACGAGCTTGACGAACTTTCGCTGCTCGTAGGATACGTCAAAGTTGCCCAAGTAGTATTTGAAGGGGGAAGAGGCAAAATCTATACAATTTCACCGACGCAGTCTTACCTTCCATCTTCCCTTTACCACCTTTTATAAACGGAAGGAATAAAAGTAAGTAGTTTGAAGTGAAATAATTGATACCACAAACATAAAATGCGATGAGAAGAAGAGTAAAATGGCAACACGATGAGCGAAACAAACATGAAGGAAAGGCACGAAGAAACCGAAGCTGCAAAATTACAAAGAGAAAACGAAAACAAGCATAAAGGAAAAACGGAACAAAGACACGATGAAACCCAATCAAACAAAAAACATCATAAGAAACGGAATAAGCAAACAAATAAACACAACATAAACGTCCACGAGGAAGCAGCTAAGCGAGCGAGTTAGCGAACGAACACAAAATGGCAAAAAGAATCAAACTGGTTTCCAAACATTTCTAAAAGGCCACTCATTTGATTCTTATGGTACTAGTGGGTATTATCAGAAAAGTGTCGTTTAAGTAGATCGCATTGCCTCGTCAGCACGCAACTATACAGTGAATAAACGACTTCCAGATTTTCGGTGTGCCTGAGTTGCCTGAAGAAGAAACGCAGTCCATATGGAGGATTTTTACCCGAAAACACCCACAAGCTCCTAAGAAGTTAACTGGTTGGCCCCTAAACAGGAATACTAACGGTTCAAATAGGATAACAAATCAGCAGTTGCATTTGATCCTATCACCTATTAAGCTACTAAATTAAATGGAGTGTGACGGGGAGTTGAATTAAACAAGAATGGGATAAGGCATGAAGAAATATATTAACATGGAGTTTGAGGGTTTCATCAGGAGTTCTAACACGAATAAACATGATCAAAACATCTCAAATTCATTAATAATTCACGAGAAAAACACAAGTGAAATCACCGCCGAGACGAGGTTTGGATATCGGAGGAAGAAATTACATAAATTAAGCCAACTTTCACCTCGATTTTCTCATAAATACTGATTCTTTTGAGATGCAGTGTCATACACTCGAAAGTCGTGTTTCATCAGATATCCAAACACCTCGAAGTTTGCAAAAAACCTCGGATATCGCCTCGGTTTCCATCAAACTTCTCTCATAATTATAAGGCGAGGCAAAATAAATAAATGAATAAATGAATAAGTAAATAAATAAATAAATAAATAAATAAATAAATAAATTAATTAATTAATTAATTAATAAAGTACGAGAAGTTTTAGTGTTTCCGACATTGCTCGGAATGAGTTTGGAAGGGAAAACAACTAGAGTTTAAACCCCAAGCGCTTTCGTGTCGATTTGTACTGCTACACACGGCAGCCAGAGCTACCGGAAAGTCAAAACAATAGACCAATTGCATAAACACCACACATAGCCTCAACGTCATTCTTTTGAATTCAATTCATGTTCACCCATTGTGCTCAGCTTTTGTGTTTTTTCAAGAGAATCCAAAAGAATGAAGTTGAGGCTATGCGTGTTTACTGATGGATTGTTGCATTTATGCAATTGGTCCATGAGCTTGTGATGTATAACTGGATCATTATTTCAGATATTAGATCATTAGAACCTTTTTCATCTGATACGAAAAATCCTTAAGAGTTTGAGTGTTCCACTGGAGTATCTAAACTCAGTCCCGTGATCAAATGCGCTACTGTGATTAGTTAATTAACTTACAAATTATCAATGAGTATGAGGCAATTATCTAAAAAGAAAGTTTTCATCATACAAATGTTCTTCTACATTCAATCATATAAAAACTGAGGTGAATTTTCGTGTCAGAGAAACTTTATAGAAGAACGAAGAAATGTTACAGGTTAGTAAAGAATTGAATGTCGGGTGAGGAATGAAGTGGTTGGAATGAAGTGCTTATGTGGAACGTGCGTCTACAAATGGACCTAGTGACAAAACAAATTTGTTTAAGGGCATTAGAAGACATATCAATGACCGACTAATTCACCATTCTAATCCACAGCCCGTCAGATCATAGAGAGAGCAATCATTTCAGTTTCAAAAAGAATACATCCGTCTCGCTACAAAAAGTTTGGATGGTTACTAAACCTCAGTCTCCTTCAAGGATCAAGCAGCCCATTCCCAGCCTGCCTTTCTCGGATGGAACGGTGGCCGTTTTACAAATTTTGTGGGGGTTTTTTTAACTACAAAATTCCAAATTTATGAAAGTTAACTCGATATTTCCGTTGACCAACAATGCCTTTTGTTAATCTTATGTTACTCAGAATCAATAAAGCATTTTTTAAATCGAGAATTTCGGCACAGTTTCATTAATTCATATTCCATTGTTTGTTTATGGATTGATTATCTTACCTTTCGGAATCTTATTTGTGGTATTGCCAATTTCGGTGCTTTTTCTTGTAGTAATTTCTGACTCATTTGCTGCTATTCAAATAGTAAATTATATCAAATCAATTATTTGATATCCGGAGTGTCGATTAATTTGATTTCCACATGAGCTGGTCCGGCTTACCTTCTGTGTCTGTTTTCCCATTTGTGGGACTGGCAATGGTTGCATTTTCAGAAACAGGAGCCGTCGACTGTGGATTTGTAGTTGTTACTGGTTTTACGTGAAAAACATTTGAAAGTATTTATTTAGCAGTGTATCCCAAACATCTTTCGTCAACAATCAACATTAACTATCAGATCATTTTCATTCGCTCTGTTACTTATATCACTCAGATGCCATAAAACATTGCTTTAACGGTCATCTTTAGCGGAATTAATTCGAAATTTCAAATTGAAAACTTTATTTAATTTTCGGCGTTCTAAGCATCCGGATGTCTCTTGGTGGTAAGGCCAATTTCGGGACTTTTTTCTGTACTTATTCGTGGTCCAATAGCTGCTGCTTAGATAGTAAATTACATCATTAATTTAACAGCCGGCTTGTGAATCGATTTGTTTTGAACAGATAGTGTAGACACGAGGGCAGTTCTTGCTTACCTTCAGTGGGGCTGGTTAATGTTTGAATGGTTGCATTTTCAGAGACAGAAGCCGTCGATTGTTGATTTGTAGTTGGAGCTGGTTTCATGTTAAAATAATTGGACAAATTTATTGAATGTTTATAGTTAAGTATTTCGAAAGGTATAGAGTGCTTTGATGAATAAAATAAATAACAGAATAGTAATTAGGCAAAACAACCGAGACCTGATTAGCCAGTAGCGAAGCTGAACTATAGCAGTAATCGTAGGGTTCAAATGGGTCCCGAAACCACCACGTTTCGGTTTTTGATTTGAGTCAGTCAGACAAAACGAATCGATAACAGATAATACCTTTTCTGCCAAATATCTGACCACATAGAAATGAGGATTTACATAAAGTTTGTATGATAAAACGTTTCTTTCTTTATTGCGTGCCTTTTGTTTGTGTTATTTTCCTGTTTCCAACACCACAGTCTTTTAAAGACCAAGAAATAAATATATATGTCAACCAGGTCGTCCTTTTATAAACTATTTGGTTTTTAGTATAGCAACTGGGCAACATTTTGGCCACTAACAGTCCGGAGTGGTTTTTGTTCCGAAATTTATTTTGAGTATTTTTAGACATGTTTTTTTTTAGCTTTGGCGTTTCTAGATCATCTTACCTTCCGACGTCGATGTAATATTGGTTGAAAACATAGTGCTGATAGTCGCGTTAATATCTGGACAAGTGGAAATGAGTTGAAAAAAGTATTATGAATTAATTTTACGTCGAAAACTGTAGCAACGGAAACTAGAGCTAGCCTGCATTAACACCATCAATTTCCGAAACTTTCTCTTTATTTTAATTATGTTTTGCATGCATTTATCAGTTTGTGGTGGACGGAATGTCCAAACAAATCAGGCAGGAGACGGTTGAACGAAGACAGAGTTGCTTATCCCCCGAAGGGCTATCGTGACTGAACCACATGATTCATGTTGTGAACAACGGAACCCAAATGTTATTCGCCTAATGGCTAGTAAAGCCGACTCAGCGGAACAATCGGATTTTTTGGATTGGATTTTTTTGAATTGGATTTTTTCATTGTTTCACGAGCTCTTGGGTGGAACTACAATAAAACGACAAGGATGAATTCCACTCCGTGTGGAAAATTCCGCCTAGTGGAGAACAACATTAATCCACATTGTTGTGCAATTCGATGGATAAAATTTCAATTCTGTTGTTCGTTTGTCAGGTATTAATAGCGCTGTTCACTCGGTTGGACTTACATCCGCCGGGGTAAGCTATCCGGGCTTCGTACAACCCTGCTCACTTCCAGTCCCGGTAGAGTGATTGTATGGTGATCATGGCAATTTAAACAGCCACGTTGAAGATGTGGTGATGGTGGAAACAGCGAATGAACGACAAAGTAAGGTATGAGGATCAGGAATATGGATGAAGATTAAGGGTTAGGTTATTGGTAAAGAGTAAAGTTAGTGCATAACAGTAATGAAATGTCGTTACAGCTTAGGATAGGATAAAAACTGTGTCAAAGAGAAGTTTTTCTTTAAAATAATTATTGCACAAAGAGCTTCGTTATCTTAGCACTACGAACAGTGACAGAGACCCTTGAGAGAATTTTGCAAAACAAAAGGCGTTATAGGTCAGCTAAATAGGTGACAGTGTTTAAATAAAACCTTCATGCAATCTTACCACTTAATGTACATAATCTGACAACTACAGAGTCTTTTCAGCTCAATTTTCTCAACCCTTTAACTACCAAGTATCTGAAAACTTTGGTTCAATATTCTCCAAAATTTTAAGGAAGTTTCCTGGTAAACTCCTAGCGATGTTGAATATTAACAGGGAAATATTGAAAAAATCAAAAGCATTAAAAAAACTCCTTTGAATGCTAGATATCCGTTTTTAGTAGGTATAACATCATATTAATAATTCAGAGGCCACGGCCTCAAATTTCAACCAGGCTACGTTCATACAACACATATCAATATATGCACGTTATCGCAGGTTTGCCCAGCGAGACAGTTAGCAATTGCGCGAAGATCTATGAAAATCTACGTATTCGATCATTAGCAATACTAAAGGATGTTGGCATAAAAATAACTAATACTCGGCTATTGAAAGATCAGAACAAACGCTGGTTTTCAACGCCCTTTTCCTGGGTTTTAGAAGGGGTGCAACGAGAGAGAGGTGTAGGGTTTGATTCCAGTCTAGAGCTCAGAAATCGTTTTTCTGAGATAACGAGTTTGACGAACGTTCACTAGTTGTCTAATATCTCGTGCACTTAAGTTGGATAAGAACTCGTCTACAATCCCTCTAGACTCAAGAGCTTAATAGGTAAAACGGCTGACCCGGGTCCCAAAGGTGCGAGTTCAAATTCTCCTCGAGTCAAATTTTTCAGTTGACTTCAGCAGTGTAGAATAATTGTGAAATTATCGCTTCATATTACCCTGATGATGATTCTGAAATAGAATCCTGCCCTACGAATTTCCTAGTTGCGCTTTTGTAGAGGGACCACGTACAATACAGGGGGAAAGCCTTTTTAGATTGAAGCACTGCTGGTCATACCTACACAATCACATCCATTACCACTATCGAGACTTCCTCCCTCTCCAGAACACGTTTGTTTGCAGTCGGGGCATCTGTAACCGTAGTTGCAGTGGCAATGGCCGAGATTGTTGCAAATCTGGATACAAGGAATGAAAAATTAGTTACTTTCACGACAGACTATCCATCTTTAATTACAACCAGTAAATGAAAATCCCTCGCTCAATGTATTAACAAGTTTGTAGAAAACCAAAAGGGTTATACAGTAACTTGGTATTGGTGTGCGTGATGGTTTTTGTTATTTGTCAGCAAGCGTTGACAAAAAGTCTATTGTCTTTTCATTGCGTCTGCGTTGTTTCATAACTGCAATGCCAGTCAAGGTTGCGTAGGTTTTCACATACCCCGTTTCCTGAACAGTTATTCGCGCATTTTGGTTGTTGAATTGCAACGTTGATGTCAACACAGGTATTGTTTGAACATACCTAGCAGATAAAGAAAAGGAACGGAGAGATTCAGGGATAAATTTCAATCCTCCTCCGTACGTTACTCCTTGTAAGTTCAATTTCTTTACAACATAAAGATACCTTATTCTCGCCGCACATTGTACCAGTTTGCACCATTCCAGGTTCAGGGATATCATCACCCATGTAGACTACACCACTCCTATACACGAAAATATATTCAGTTCTAGCAATTAATGATGTCGAATAATTTATGAGCATCTTATTTAGCGAACATGGCATTCACTTTCTCCCCAAATAATGGTGTTTACAAAACTTAGATTAATATAAACATTAGTTGAAGGTGACATAAAGTACGCAGAGCTCTAACGCTGAATTCTACTCTGAAATTTACAAAATGCTTCACCAGGCATCCTGAAAATTTCAGCATATACTTGGCGAAGAATTCCACCCAGATTTCCCGCAAAATAGCTGATGGACCTATTTTTCTACTTCTAGCTTTCACCATCCATATGCTACAACAAATCGTCCACTTATAGCAAGGCGTTTCAGGTAAAGACGAGGAAAATGTAAGTCAGGTTGAACTAAGCTTCTCCAGAGCCTGGTTTAACCTTTCACCTTCAGACTTATTATAAGTAATAACATGGCTTGAGGGAAATTAGCGATTAAATTGCCCGCCGCCGAGGGAAGATTTGTGAAAGTC
>JBAHVQ010184401.1:0-15736 GCA_036872915.1 Nanipora kamurai | reverse complement strand
CGCACCTCTCTTCGTCTTGTTTTAACTTGTATCTCAAGTTTCAAGATGTTAATTTTCGGATTATGTTTTATACTTTAATAACGCTCAAAATTGCGTATTTTATAATACCAGGTTTGTCTGAATTTGTTTCGTTCGTGAAGTCCCATTAGTGAGTAATATATCTCAGTCAAATTCATTTCCACCAATACTTCCTAAACTGAGGTCAAACCAAGTCGTATTAGCTCTAATACGACCTACTTTGAGGTAGTATTAGTACAAACGGATTTTGGTGAGGAATATTGGTTGTAGTGGAACACATAACAGCAAAGGAAATATAAAATGAATAAGATGTAATACCATAAAAATTTCGAAATACTAAGGATCACTATAAAAGGAGGCGGATTAGTTATTAAACCTCTCTCCCTATCTCTATCTCTGTGTGTCCCTCTCTCTGTCTCTGTGACTGTCTGTCTGTTTCTGTATGTATAAGTATACGTATATGAAAATGTATATGTATATATATATATATGTATGTATATCATATATATAGTAGATATACACATACATTAAGATAACATCTTGTGTGAGGAGTGAAAACTCAGGTAATCTTACCGTGAAGATTAATAAGTAATTAGGTCGTCCATGTACCTTACACAGAGAGAACCTGGCAACCTTCAATTTGGCTGATCTGAACTTTGAATATTTTTTACGAACTCGCTATATACTATCAGCGTTATTTTGTTTATTCTTGTTTCTAAATTGAATATCAAGCTCAGGGAAGACCGATTTTTGGGTTATATCTATTTTTTACTGACGGTTGCTCAGAAGTATTTTCATGCTTTCAGTTAATACAGTTACCGTAGGGTTTAACCAAAATCACCAATTTAAATATGCTTTATCTCTGTAATTGTATTTATCGTTTATGTAACTTGCACTAAATGTTATAATGAAATATGTGATAGTGAGTTGTAGGCAATATGATGTATCTTCACGAAATAAGATACATTGAAATTTAACGAACTACCTCACAAGAGTACAATAATAAAATGCATTTAATGTTGCAACTATAAGAACAATATGTCCGTACTTGAAAAAGGGTTAACTTTTTTACTTTTTTTTTCAAGGTCAAGAGCGGATGAAACGGGTTCGAAACGGTACGTGTTATCCTTCCAAATCTTACAGAAAGACGGTGGGGAATAATACTCAGCATTTAGTATTTCTATCATTATTATTATCACATCGTGACTTCCGCTTAAGCAACACATACGACGAACCTGCACCTTAGCTCACCATCTGAATCTTGGTTGATCAATGGTTAAAGCGTCTCACCGGTCATCAGAAGGTTGCGGGTTCGATTATGACACTTTAAAAAAACATTTATAGAGAGGGCTTTTGAACGTCGAAGATATCGAAATTTTTGCAGGGTTTTCAGGCATTGTAAGTTTAATTGTTAATAAAAAAAAAGTTAATCGATTCTCAGGTTCAGAACTTGAAATATCCTTGGACAGGGCTATCGCATTATTTTAGGACTGACAGGTGAGACTTGAGATGTTCACCTTGTGCCAGGCAAATAAGTGCTTGAGAGGGTTACTGAAATTGTTTTTGGTCTACCCGTAAGCGCTTTTTAGAGGACTATTAATGAGAGAAGGTGTTTACAAGAGTCGATGTGGAGAAAGCAAATTTATTTGAGAGGATATATATAGTGGAGGAGGCATTTATTAGAGGTTTGGAGGTAATTGTGAAAGCCGCAAAGTCTCGTGCCGGTTTTTTTAGGAATTGAGGAAGTCATGCCGTTGCTTGGCTTTTAGCGGTAAGATAAGGAACACAGGAGGATTGCATTCCACTAGCAGCAGATCCCAACGACTGATTACCAGTCGTCAGGAGCATGACTAACTCATCTTCCTGTTATCTTTCGCGTAGGTCGCGTTCTCGGTCTCCTTCGGACTCAAGGAGAGTTCGCCGTCGAAGTAGCGAATCTTCATTGAGTTCTAGTTCTCGTTCCAGATCCTCAAGCTCGTCTTCTGGAAGTTCTTCGTCGAGATCTGATTCAGGAGCAGATGGTAGAAGGTTTGGATTATGTCTAAATCTCTCACCACACTTGTTGGCGACATACCTCAGATGTCGGTCCTGCAGTGGATAAATGCAATATGACAACTATTTATTTAGAAATGGGGCCAACTTTTTGTAGATTGAAAAAAATGTTAATTCAACGTTCAAGCTTGGAACATTTCTTTGGGTTTTGGTATTGGAGGAGAGCCTGAGCGGATCTCGTACGATTTCTGAAATACCGCGTTCGTATTCTACTCTGACTCTTCAGCCGAGAATTTACGGTCTTTTGACGGTTGATGATCATTTTGTTCAAACTGAAGTATAAGGGTCAATCTTCGTCTGTTGATCAGCTCTGGTTGAAATATTATAACTGAGTTATGGTAATCACGCGACATAGTGATTTCGTCGGTAATTGAAAAACTCATGATTAGAATTCTACGAAGAATGTTAAAGAATGCTTTGGCTTTTTTATCGTAGATCACGTATGAACTTCAAATGTCTCGTTCTTGAAAGTACTAACAGATCCACGAAATCCTAATGAAGTGAAATATTACGACAAATTAACATTTAGTCGTGGATTACCGTTGATAACCTTTGAACACATGGGCCCTTCGCCATCACACAGATCTTGTAAGAGTGGAATAAATCGATGTTGTGTGACGACTGATTGTTTTGTTACTCGAGCGTTGACGATCAGCTATTAATTCGGAATAATGTCCACAGCTTGATAGTTAAGCAAATTCATAAATGTCATTTGTAATTTTAGGTTAGCATGGGTTTATGCTATAGTTCTTACAGCCCCACGACTATCACTGCTTCCCCATGCACATCGAGCCCAGAGTATGAATATTATGGAGCATATCTTGGAAGTTAAATTTGAAAAATCTAGGTTTTTGCTTGAGATAAGCAACTTGGCATAGGAAAAGCTCACATAATAGAGAATGAGCTGAAAGTTTGAGACTAAAAAAATAAAAAATTAAAATTAAAAATTAAATTAAAAAATTCTCTAGACTCCTCCATCGAAATTTTGTAGAAGAGTGCAGTCCCTGTTACTCCGTCAACTTTTACTCCGTCAACTTTTACTATTCAAAAGTTGATAGCATGGAGAATTCTTGTAAGACAGGATGTAGTTCACTTGTTCTTAGATTGTTCGTATACTGCGATAAAAACGTTTGACTGCTGACTTTCTTGATTATTTGAAAAGAATTTACATGTGAGAGAATATTCAGAAACATTGTTTTCCGTCGTAAATTTGCTATGCTCGCAGTTGGAAAACCGAGTTTTATTCCTGGAAAAGCAACTGAATTCTAAAGAAGTCTTTATAGAATTTTATCAGTGGTAAAAACCTGTGGGTTTCAACACGTTTTCTGAATGTACAAACGTATACATCTGACAAGACGTTCTGTAACAGTTATATATGTATAACATAAAAGCAGAAAGTTGTCCTTTTCATCTACACCACTTCTAAATTTTTGAATCGCTAAAAGTTTATCTTGTCGAGGGCTAGAAGTTCACACTTATTTTTTTATTTATCCTGATTATTTTATGTTGATTGCCTATCTGTAGTTTTCAAAATTTTATTCATTTCTTTGTAGGAATCTCTCACGATCTCGTTCAAGGTCGAGGTCTCCAGAAAATAAGTAACTAAACAAACAAAAAGTAAGTGTATATGAGAAAATTTATTCGATGCTTTTAATTTGTACATCGGAAGTATTGTCACCAGTCACGACCGCTTTTATACAATTTTTTTAATAGACTGAAAACCTTGCTTGTCAGCTGGGTTTAAGTCCGCTGACAAAATGTATGTAGGGGGCAATTAAGGTAATTCCTCAGTAATTGTTTTTAAATTGAGAATTTGCCGGAACTTCTCAGGCTTAGAGTTTATGATATGGTCATATTAAAAATGTGAATAAAAGTTGAGATCACTGAACTCGTTTAGAAGATATGACAAGGATAACATATCGCCAGTTTTTCCAATTTGGGACAACCTTGACTCAACAACGAGTTAGGGAGAAAATAGCAATTGCTCACCCGTCATCGAACTTTTTAGCGGAACATGCATTATTGTGATTCCGAAATGTCTTTTTCCCAGGCATTTCAAGAAGCGTGCATGGAGAAAGTAAGATATAATCAGTTGTAGAAGTGATTTTTTCCTCTAATTCCAGATATGACTTGTAAAATGTATGAAAGAAAGAAATTATGAATTAAAAAAATATCGTGACTGAGTTTCTTGAATAATTACTGCGCTAAACCCGCATCATCAAGTTGAAATATCAAGTTCCACTATCTGTCCCTCACCACGTTTTCAAAAGCAGACATTCGTAGGGGCCATTTTGAAAGTGTTGTGCAAGAATTTATGTTAGATATGCCTAGGAAATATTCTGAGGAACTCCCTACCACGGGGGACTGTTATTATTTTACTCCGGCTAACGCCAGACGATTTACTCGCCAACGGGAGAGATGGGGCTGAGAAGTGGTTAAAAACTCTCGGCTTATTTTGGTCAGCAACAACATCCTATGGGGCCATTTATCGTCGTGTTCGCGGTTTATCTTAGAGAAGGTAGGGTTTATCTTTCGTATAAAAGAGTTCAATGTTAGCTGTTTGTAACCTTACGGTAGGCACGTTATAGATGCTAACATACATGCGGCATTATATTTGTGGCGTATACTAATTTGTACTAACAATGTCAACGATATGACCTTCAACAACTAGCCAAAAATTAGGAGGGAGCAGTAAGAAGTATAAGGAGTGCAAATGCCCACTCCCCTCGCGTCGTCCCCATTTATCGGGCAAACATTGCCCATCATGTGCTTTCAAAAAGAAAAACTTCTATTCATGATTGTATTGCAGCTCGTAAAAATTCTGCACTAGACTGGAAATGACTGAAACTCAGCAATAAACGATTCGTTTAAAGGTTTGTCTTTGACTACAATCCCAGATCCAAGGATAATAACAGACATTATTTAGCCCCTTTCCGGCGAGATATTTTTGCTTGACGAGTAAAATCGTCTGGTATCAGCCAGAGTAAAATGATCGAACTCTGATCCTGCCGAGAAAGAGTGAGTTGCGGAGAAGTGAAAAGTCGAGGTTGCTTTTAGCTTTTTCCTTTGCAGAGGTCCTTTTGGCGAGTAAAGCTGTCTGTGGATAGGCAGAGTAAAACCGTAGAAGACAAAACAAACTTAACTTGTGTTTTACCGCAGAAACCATTTTCTGCTTATAGCTAATTTTCTTGTGGACAACTCGTAAGTGGCTAGTAAACCACGTTATTTCTTATTGCAAGGTAGGAGAATTAGGAAATTATCTCACGTCATGTTGGCCACTTTCGTAAAGGTTTCGAAAGAATTGACAATTTAGTTCAGTTAATTTTAACAATCGTTGAAACGTCAGAGTGAGACTTGCGGTGAATCGCCAAAAATAATAATCGAATTGCAAAAGCAACCCAAAAATGTTAACGTTTGTGTGTAGAATTAATGCTGTAATTTAGTTTTTTCGGAGCCCAAAATAAACCAGGTTTGCCAGAACTGAATAGTGTTGTTATACAGCAACAAGTTATGACAATCGGACAATTGAAAGAACAAAGCATAAAACAATAAGAGACCAAAGGACAAAAGGGAAAAAAAATCCTGCAGGAAAGGGTTAAACGCTATCCACCAACAAATAATTGTCTCTCTATAAAGTAATCAGTGCAGTTATGAAATAGACTTAGTGACTGAAAAATTAAAGCCGGGCTCAAATTATGAAAATCGGAATTAATGAATGGTAAACGCCAATTTTGTTCACGTGGGTGCTTGGAGTACGTCAGACGACCATCGAACGTTCGTCCAGCTTTAATCTCACAAAAACAATTTCTGGGCCACAGACTGCAATCGAACCCGCAACCTTATGGTGACCGGTGAGACGCTCTATAACCATTGAGCTACCAAGACTCAGATGGTTCGAGCGTCTCACTGGTCGTCAGAAGATTGCGGGTTCGATTCCTGTCTGTGGCTCAGAAATTGTTTTTCTGAGATTACGAGTTTGACGAACGTTCGCTAATTGGCTAAAATCAGAATTGTTAGTAACTAGAACAGAACCATGAAAATATATTTTGACAACTGAACACAGATTCTGTTCATTGTAGAGCTTGGCGTATATCAGACGACCAACGAACGTTCGTTAAGCTGATGATCTCAGAAAAACGATTTCTGAGCTCGAGATGGACATCGAACTCGCAACTTCCTGATGACTGGTGAGACGCTCTAACCTTTGAGCTACCAAGACTCAGGTGGTGGGCTAGGTTGCAGGTTCATCATATGCAGAGCTCAGAAACCATTTTTCTGAGATCGTTCGTTGATTGTCTGATATACTCCAAGCTCCCACATGAACGGCATTTGTGTTCAGCTTTCAATGTTTCCATCATTATTATCATATCGTGGCTTCTGCTTAAGTTGCATGTACATGTATAACGAATCTAGTTACGGGTTCGATTCCTGTCTAGGGTTTAGAAATCGTTTTTCCGTGATCATGAGCTTGATGAACGATTGTTGGTCGTAAGTTAGAAGGTTGCGGGTTCGATTCCCGTCTATGGCCCGGAAATCGTTTTTCTGAAAGAACCAGCTTGACGAACGTCCTCTAGTTGTCTGATATTTACCAAGCTCCCGCATGAACAAACTTTCTGGTCAGAATTAAGTAAAATATATTTTGTTATCGAAAACCTGAAATCATACCAACACAACCTTCCGAAACTCATAGTATCTGTGCACGTTAGTTACTGTGGGCAGTTTTTAATGAAGGCTATTCTTAACATGTTGCCTTTGTATATTTTTTGCAGGCCTGTATCATTGTCTTCCAAGATGTCGAGATGTTGAAACAGTCTTATGATATACATTTCCCTCATATTTTTTAATTGTGTATTTGTCACCGTGATGTATTAAGGCGTCGTTTTAATCACTGTTGCTTAAATAAACTTTTCCCGGCTTTTCCTGAAAATTGTTTTTACTAAAGTTTATAACGTGGCGTCGTTTTTTCCTCCATTAGTATTGTGGTGTAATGAAAACGCAACTTTATAATGGCAGAGCACCCTGAAAGGAATGAAGGGACAGCCTGAGGGCAAAGGACGAACCAAATACGGGTATCTTTTTTCCATTCTCCCCCGGAAAATTGTGAAAAGCTAACTTCTCCACAGTTAAGTTCCCTGAATTTTGAGATCGTCTCCATGAAAATCTAGCATCTATCCTTACTTTACCTTGAAAATTAAATTTTCTCTGTAACCATGGGATAATTACCCTATGCAGCCTATTGTGCAGTGTATGTGTGCCTGTGTACGTTATTATTTTCAAACAGAAATAGAAGTGCCCACCATTTTTAGCGATGTTTCAATGAGTTTAAAATTATTGTCGGCATTTTTCAATTTTTATTTCAAGAATTTTTAGAGAGGGCACGTCTACAACACTTTAGTGTATCATCTTGCGAATCTAGAATACACTTACTGGTCAGAGATTTCTGTAATTATGCAATAGCAATATGAATACGAATCTTCCATAGCAACGCACAACACAAATCAGCACGTTACGAAATGTTAACATGATATCAGGAACTTAGGAAAATTTTGAAAAAGAATTTAAATTCCCTAGGACATTTACAAATTTAACAGTAAATTTGCAGTGAAGTTTTCCAAAGGTGCATCGTAGTTTATCAAAACCTTCAGCAAAAGCAATGAACCCAAAGCAGGTACACTTTGATCGTTTCCCAATGAATTATGAAATACAGACCGGCCCACTCCACACTTTCGCACCATACGAAACAATGATATACAATAAATAAAACAAAATATATATATATATATATATATGTATATACAATAAATAAATTAGACATTCATTGACGAACTGCTGTATGGAAGAAAAGGCGCTTTGATTTTCTTGTTCTTCCTCGTGTGTTCTCTCGTTTAGATATCGAGAGGATGTAAAGGTAAAAACTGTTTGGATCATATGTCAATACAGGTCTCGAATAGATGATATGAAACTTGGGCGAGTTTTTGTCCCCGGAAGAATCTACTCATTCATCTTCATTGTAGAAATAAGTGGCTTTGGGTAACTTCTGCCTGGGGTCAGTCATCCCTGTATGTGTGTGCGCAGTTTATGAATATTACCGTTCTATTACCTGGTTGGCATTTTAAAAATACAAAAATGGTTATTTTATCTTGGATAAATTGGAGGGCAAACCACTACACTTTTGCCTCCTGTTTTTTTAATTTTTTTTAAAAAAGGATTCAAAATAATTAAGGCAAACAGCAGGGTTTTCTTTTCAATACTTGAATCAATCTTAGTTATACAGAATTTGATTTTTTTTTAAGAAACTGACTGATATTTTTGATTAATTTCGCGAACGAGAATTCTTGGTAATAAATGCCATTTGTGAACGTGAACTCTCGAACGTACAGTAAGAGGCCTGGGGACAATCAATTTGCTCCCCAATTTACTCAAAATGGCGGTGATCAATTTGTGACCAATTTTCGGCCCCAGTCTGGCTAGCATTCAGGGTCCGGTTTTACGAAAAGCGATTAAGTTAATCCAGGATTAGTGAAAACTTTGTACTATGGAAAGGTTTTCTCCTAGAAGGTTTCAATTAATATTACCAAGTAGAACGTGCGAAACAAAAGAGCCGATTAAATTTTAACCCAGGATTAGCAGCAATTGTCCTTTGAACAACCGGGCCCACAAGGTTTGTGACGTCGACCCCGACTGGGGTTCAGAGTTTTTCTCAGCCCATGGCTTTCCACAGTTCGACCGGTCAGATTTTCTAAGACCGTATGCCAGGCCCCTTTTAAAAATTACCGAAATCAGAAAGCCACCCTAAGTTACCATCAGACATGAGAGTATTCAAAATGTTTTTATGTTGTAAAATTTGAACTCGACCGGTCTAGGTGGCAGTTTATTAAATTAACAGGTAGTCCTGGATCAGTGCTGACCGTTCTTTTAAAAGCCATGCACCCCCACGAACGGGCATGCGCTGACGCAGCAAGCCGGTAAAGCTTTCAAAGTTTTTTATACAAAATTATACATGTTGTCAAATTGGTATGTATTTTGTCATTTCCTCAAGTTTGTGTTGACATGGCAATTCCTGTTTTCTTTCAATATCTTTTCTTTAGATATTGAATAGAGAACTTACATTGTAATGTTTTTTGACAAAGTACATGTAATTTTCATCTTGACTTAAGTTCGTCCAAGCTGAAAGTGGAAATGGAAGGTTAGTAACGGATATGTTCTAAATCACTTTAGTTTACTGTCTTTCGAAGTTATTACATTTGGTACGAACAATTTTATCGTTCATAAGGGACAACTGCGTTCACCACGAATATTAGATGCATGTATTAATCGCACAATCCTCGAATATACCTCGGAATGTATTGATCGAATTGCTGACTTGTCAGTTTGTGCTTGCCAGCACCATTTGTTTATACCGATCATTGTACAACTTACATCATCATTTTAAGACGAACTGTTGCGGGGAGTGATAATTTAACTTACGTCTCGGATTAGAACTACGTCGAGACTTAAATATTTCACGGTTCACCATTTGCTAACTAAATCACTCGAACGAAATCTATCCTATCTTACTCCTACTTCTAATAAAGTAATAAGCCGGCGATGCACCTGTGATATTGTCACCGGTTACAGCACCTGTTGCATTGCAGACGATGTTCACATCGAGTTGTTTTTATGGTAAAAATGTCATTACAACCTCGGGCCATCCTGTGAAGTAGATTGAATCAAGTTCACTACAAGTTCACAGAAATGCCTGCTTGGCTGAAGGAAATATAGGACAGCACAGCATAGGTGACAACATGTTACAAATAAAGATGTGTTAGGTCTAATTTCCACTAGTGGAATGGTTCTAGTGAGCTGATGAGAAACAATCAAAATTGAATGCGTGCAGAAAATTCTGCTAGTGGAAATCATGGTTACTTATATGGGTACAGTAGGTAAAATGTAGTAATCCAATGTTACATATACAGCCTGGTATATATACAAGCAGATTAACATTACATTGGTAAATATTGTTTCTTTTTTCATGAAACTGGTTTTGTCAGTATTGCTTGCATTAAAGAACTGAAAAACAGACCAAAAGTCATAAATCACGATTGAATCCTAATCAACATAACACCATAATGAAAGCATTTTCTTGAAAAGTATCTACATTTGCATCTATGTCTACTTTATTGCTAGACAAAGCTTTTAAATCTAGACCAGATGTAAGAATTATAGTTGAAATCAGAGTTGACAACAAGCATTAATATCTTGAACAATAATGACTAAAAGATACAAAGTCTGTTAACCTAACATGGATTGGCAATTACAGTTCCTGGTTACCATTCCCTTATCATTTAAGGAAAAAAGCAGTGAAAATCATATCATGCCTTGTATTAACTTGAATAAAAGAATCATGAGGATAAGACCTAGTCACACTTTGAGTGGCTAAAAAATATCTAAATCACAATGTAAGTTGACAATGGAAATTGAGAGGTAAACATGGTTAGTCTTAAAAAATATTTAGCAATATAAAGAGTGTTGAAGTGGTGAATTTTTTTATCTGTCCTGCAGAGGGGTTATGGTAAGTCCGAAGATAAATTTAAGCATATCCGTTACATTGGATTCTTTATTGTAGTCCCCTTTTATGAATCTAGTAGCATGTCTCTGCAGAGCGTCAATAGCATTCATTTGGTCTAATGCCTGTACAGATCCTATACAGCAGTATCACACCCTAACTTAAACATGGAATGAATACATATGTAGAGGTTAAGTTGCTTAGTCATTTAATATTTAAAATGTAGCAACAATCTTATTGGTTGGTGTTCGATGGCAAATTCATCTGCATTTCTTACTATGAATAATGGTAAGCTGCAATAAATTTTATCCACAAGGTTGAAATATTCATGGCTTGAATGCGTAATTTACTTCTTTTCATTTAGTGAGTACTTTTCTACTAAGTTTTTTTGCCTCTAAATTAACTTTTGGCAGATAACTGAACAATATAAAACTTTTAAAATATTTCAGATCATGTTTACCGTTAATGAACTTGCTATGCTCTGTCACACTAGAATGCATGTTAAGGGGGGTGTTCTCTCTTTTTTGGACTCGTTCTGCATTTAAGATTTGCTTTGACTGGAGTAACAAAAGCAGATAATTTTGTAGGTTTAGTGGAAAAGTACAAATCATGTATCACAAATCCCAGTGACTTGTTTTACTTACAATGTAATTTAATCAGAATTCCAAGACAGATTGTTTGGTGATATAACCCCCAAATAGGGATGATTCTTTACTGGAGTAATTTCTTGTACTCTTCAAGTTTTTATGAATGTCATTAATAAATAGCAAAAACATGAGAGTACCATGTATAGTTCCCTTTGGTCCTCCAGATATTATATCAACTGAGATATCAACAATAACACACTGAGATCTTTTCATGAGCCATGCCAACATATCACCTTGAATTCAATACTGATGCAACTTACTAATGGTACGGTCAATTGACCATATTTTGGAAAAGGAATAGGTACTTGGAATACAGCAGAATATCAATTAATTTTGATTGAACTACTATTATAATTCCAGAGCATTCAAAATATCTGTTGATAATTCTAAAACATCCCAGAATATATACTTAATCCAGAATAGGATCAATCAAATGCACCCTAAGCAATCAATGATGAGGCCTTATCAAAGGCTTTGCTAAAGTCCAGTATCTAAAGGTCCAAATCAATTCCATTATCGGATGGTTACCGATTAAGATTATATTAGGATTAATGTTTAACTCGTCAAAGACTGCCTTTCTGCAGGTTACAAGTGCAAGCAAGTTAGAGGTGGCAACAGAAGATCTCATATTGTGGCATGACAGGTATAGATATTAATATGTTTTGCATGTGGGATGCTACATTTACAAAAAAGTTGTGCACGATGAGAAGATAAGCCCAATTACAGAGGCATTTACATCTTCTCTAGGAGGGTCTCTAAGGCAGTTGTGGAGGTGACAGTGCTGTAAAATCTGCAGACCTTTAGAATTTTTAAATATATCATTTTGTTTTATGTCATATTTTTCAACTGAAAGGAGTCTCAGGCTGATACTTTGTGTATTTAAGCAGCCATTGTTTGGGCTGTGAAGTTCAAGTCATCAATTTATAAGCATCTGACCAATCTTGTTCATTACAGTAATTTTTCACATTTTATTTAACTTGCATGTGGAATGATTTAGTAGGCAGTTACTGTTCTATTTTTAGAACTATTTAACTAGAATGATAGAAGTATTTATTATGATACAGGTATGTTTTGACCAAATCATCTATTCCATGGTATAAAATGCAAGTAAATATCACAGTTTAAGGCCATAACCAGCTGATAGTTTAAGAAAATACAAAATAAAACAGATTCCAAAAAATGTCATTCTTGACTTATTCAAGTTTTTTTTTACTTGAATCACAGGTTAACAATGACTTTTTTCGGAATCTGATTTATTTTGTACCTCAGTGTTTTAACGTTTATTGGAGATGAACCAGATTGATGTGTTAAAGTATTTAGCTGAAAAAGCTCTTTGGACTCATTGGTTTGCCAAAGGGAAGTTTCACTTAAATCCTTACTTGGACAAGGTTAATTTTATTGGTTGGTACACTGCCGAATTTATGATAAAGAATTCTAACGTTTCGAGGCTATGGCCCTTCGTCAGAGCATGAAACGAGTTCTAAAAGAGGAGTGGCACCTAGGCTAGGTTTTACACTAAAAGAAAACATGTGACAAAAATTAACCAATGAAATATGAGAAAAACAAATCAACGACCTGGCAACGACATGGAGGTCACTTGCTATTTTTAATGGCGATCAGTAAACCGGCACGGGGAGAAACCGCCAGAGACCCTAGCAGAATAAGATAAGATATCTGATCGTTTTAATTTTGCTGATATTGTTTATCTTCGCATTAGCAGACTCAATTTGAATATAGAAAAAGTCAGAGTCATAGTATTGTTTTAAATGGGAAGAAAATAAAATTAACTCATAGTATCTCTTCTGTTCGCTGATCTAGCAAATTTCGAATTGCACAAAACTTTCCGAAAGTTTTGAAAAGATGAGTTCTTTCAAACTAACACGAGTACGGTTACTTCTGTTCGTTCGCCTATTGTTGCGCTCACATTCAAAGTACTAAACATGCAACGTTTTCTGATCAACGTTAGTATTAGTCGTTGTACTCTCACTGCAGACGTCATAACTGATCTTCAGACTTTTTGTTGGCTTTACTTTTGTGTTCAACAAGTGCAATTTTGCTGGAGTTGAAGTGATTCATCATTAGTAAGGAAGCTACATTTCTTTGTTACCACGCTAACTTCATTGTTTCTGCAAGCTATAGAATTGGAGTAGATGAAAAAGAAATGTGTCAATAGAAATATTATGCACAATTACATCATTAAAAAAATTGAGCAATTAAGCTGTGAACATTCGTTAACTCATGTTATTAGAAAATTATTTCTGAGCCTTAGGTTTTAGGTGATCGGTAAGACACTCTAACCATTGAGCTACAAAGACTCAGATGGTAAACTAGGCTGTAGGTTCGTCATGTGTGCAGCCTAAGCGGAAGCCACGATATCATGATGATGGTAAGACCTGAACGTTAAATACAAATATGTACATGTGAGAACCTGTTGCAGACAACTTATGAATGTTCGTCAAGCTTGTGTCCCTAGAAAAACAATTTCTGAGCCCCAGAAGGGCATCGAACCCCTAACACTCTGATGACCAGTGAGACGCTCTAACCATTGAGCTACCAAGACTCAGATGGCGAGCAAAAGAGCAGGGTCGTCATAGGTGCTGTCTATGAGGAAGCCACGATATGATGATAATGATAATAACCTGAATGTTAGATACAAATATGTACATGTAGAAGCTTAGTGTTATTGAGCCCCTGAACCTGTACTTGGGCTTACCATCCGAGTTTTGTTGGCTGAATGGTTGGAGCGTGTCACTGGTCATCAGAAGGTTACGGGCTGGATTCGCGCCTGGGGCTCCGAAATCGTTTTATGAAGAGAAGAGTTTGACAAACTTGTCTGCAATAGCACCAAGCTCTCATATGCACTCATTTGTCTTTAATATTTAACCCTTTCATGCATGCAGTTGTTGTGTGACAACTTTATTATTTTACTCTGTCTAACGCCAGACGATTTTACTCGTCAAAGGGAAGACCCCTGGTCACTGCGCGAATGAAAGGGTTAAGAAATCAACAAGGAAAAGAAAAATGACCAAAAAAGTTCCTGGCGTAAAACAGAATTGAACTCCCTGTGAATTCGCAAAACATAAAATACTTGTAAACTGAATTGTTTGTTTCACAAAACTTAATTTTAAACACAACTATTACGATTTTTAACTTATTTAGAGAGTATGTTACCATAGCTTGTTCGCCAGAAATTAGTTGCTCAGTGAAGATGGATTATGTTAACCTACTTTTTTGTGATTTTAGTGAAATTTTTCGCTACCACAGAATCAGTAATCTTAGATCTCGTTTACTGAGCCGATGGAGCTGAATAAATAATGGCATTAAACGTTATAAAGAGATTAGTTGTGAACGTCAATTCAAAACGTTTCCTAAGAAATCTCTAGGTAACTGTCAGGGTTCTTAAACTTCTTAGGTATTTTAACTCATTAAATTTTTCACATGCTCGTGAATCCTTGTACATTATCAGGCTGTTGTAGGCCGTGTTGTAATTTGTCATTTTGTGACATGACCTCATATTGATGGATTTTACAGTACAGACATATCGGTTACAAAAAGTTATGAATGCTTATACATTGCTGGACTGTTGTAGGTAGTCTTATAATGTGTTATTTTGTGACATGACCACATATTGATAGAGTTCAGAGCACAGATATATTTGTTACGAAAAGCTATGTGGGACAAAAGGTCATCCACAATATCTGGTCTGACAGAGGACAACTTTTTCATGACATGGCAGTTTAAAGAAACCAATTAATCAACAAGATTTTTTGCCTTATATACATGTATTAACTGGATAAAAAATTTGAACAAACGCAAGATATGAAGTAGTTTTGTTGCGACTTAACACATTACACTCCTCCTGCTCCTCCTCCTCCTCCTCCTGCTCCTCGTCATCGTCATCGTCATCGTCATCGTCATCGTCATCGTCATAATCATAATCATAATCATAATCATAATCTTAATAATTGAGTTAGTATTCAGAGCTTGATCTTGAGCCTTTTAATTGCAGCTCAAGATCAAGGTCTGAATACTAACTCAATTAAGAAGACCATATATCAGCGAGAACTCTCTGACAAATGTAGGCTCTGTGGAGGAGTTGAGAACGTCACTCACATAGTAAGTTCCTGTAAAATGGTCGCGCAAAAAGACTACAAGAAACGACACGATAAGGTGTGCTTAAACCTTCATTGGAGTCTATGTCAGAAGTATGGATTCCAAGTTGGCACTCGGTGGTATCTTCATGAACCAGAAAAGGTACTGGAGAGTGAGCGTGCAAAAATCCTCTGGGACTTTACTATACAGACTGACAGGAAAATCGAACATAACAGGCCAGATTTCACTGTCGTAGACAAGGAGGCAGATCGATGCTTTCTTATTGATGTGGCTGTGCCCGGAGGTGGTAGCATAACCCAGAAGGAATTTGAGAAGATTAACAAATATGCTGACCTCAAAGTGGATATTGAAAGGATGTGGA
>JBAHVQ010184391.1:0-15736 GCA_036872915.1 Nanipora kamurai | reverse complement strand
GCGCAGGGGCCTGGATCATACCTACAAGACAGGCTTCAATTGCCGCCATCTTGGCTTCACTCAATAATGTGCAAAATTATTGCAGCTAGCGTTCCAGTCTTATTTGAGTTCACTGGTTAAAACTGATTGCCGCCATTACGGAAACTTGTCGAATTTAAGGTCGATTACCATCCGGGACATTTGTTTGCGAGCTCTAAATCGACTTGATCGAGATGCGCATTTTTAAAGCTGATTTTGATCAAAGCGATTTTGACCGCGCGATCAAATTTGCCTGGATGGAAATCGACCTTTAAAAAAAATCACGTTATTCGATATTTTCCAAGTCATCGCTTACTTTCGTCATTTGTTAATATTCCGCAGAAATAAATTTATTTGGACGAGAGTCATCATGGAGGGACACCATTGCCCCACCGAGAATGAACAGTTGTTCATAGTTGTCAGATAGGGAAAAAAATTCTTTGATGGAACCAACGTTTGCAGTTGCTCTACAAGTTGTATACACAACAATTGACAGATATTGTGTCATACTGAGCGTTGCTGTGATGCCAAAATTTGTCGGGGGTTGCACCGCAAATTGATTCACCCATCCAGCACTACATCGTCCACGACTGTTCACAACCGAAGACAAGTTGTGCCATTCTACTGAGTAAACATCGTGGTTTTATGACGAACCGACAGGAACCGCTCTCGCTCAGCTATAATTCAAGAAAACTGCACTTCAACTGATGCTATAAAAGATGATTACTTGGACTGGCCTGTAAAAAGTCCGTGGGCTTAATCTTGTTGAAATATTGATGGGTAGTACTTGATACTGCAAGAGTTTTCTTCCACCTTTCACTCTCTGAAGAAGGGCCTTTGCCCGAAACGTCAAAATTTTTCAAAATAAGTTCGGCAGTCGTCCAACCTTTTAACTATCTACGTTGTTTTATATACTGCCTATGCAGAATTCAATTTTTTATATCGTTTTCTCCCGCCACCTTGTCACTGCTTCAAATCTAAAGTAACCAGTCAGAACATTCGAAAATAAAGCAACAAATTAAATTTGATAGCGTTAACGATTTTCCAACGATTGTGCTGATATCTCGACGACAGACAGAATGACACCGGCCTTTATCGTTTACTCAAATATTAATAGCTTAATCGCAAAATTCTCTAAGGAATTTGTTTTATCTATGTCCCTCACTATATTTTCTCTTTTCTTCACAGAAAAACGAGAACGGGATGTTTCAATAAATCCTGGAGATACGAGAAGGGTAAGATAAGATGCAGATATTAGACCGCTTTAGGTTTTGATGCGCCTGTGAATTCGACTACGTGATTTAACCGTGGGACCCCTTGCACTCCTAACTTGTGTTCGTCACTTGGACTGAATGATGGTTTAGTTTTTCATCGAAAAGAACGACAGGGAATTGTTAAAAAATTTAAAAGTGAATTGTATTGTGTAAAAGGGGACCGCTGACGTCAACACGCGAACACTCGCGGAAGGAGAAGACAGGCAAACGTCCACTGTAGGGAGCCACAAGGCTGATTTCCGGTGAATTAACAGCTTAACTCTGTAACGCTCAATGTCCGATATATCGGATACGAGGAACAAAGGAAGAAATGAGAGAACAAAGAAATAAAAAATCAGGCGTTAAAGGGTTAAATGTACTGCACTACCCAAGATACGATTAGAGATGTTGACGGTTTGGATCTAAGCTCGTCAACCAAGTAAACTGGGGTGAAATCAAAATAACGCTGGATATTGCATGTTCGAGAATGGTACGGGATGAATGTGAGCCATCAGAAAGGCGGAAGATAAACCTTCAAACATTGTTGTACAATATTGGGTAACATCGTTGTCTCGTAATGTTTTTGGCTAAACTATTTGACCGAAATGAGACCTTCATCCAAGAAGTATTGTTAGCTGAACAAGTGTACCACACTAGAAGGGTGCGATACCTGGTCATAGAACCAATGCTAAACTCTCGAGCACCGGCCGTTGCCCAACGTTTGTTGGTCCAGATATTTTAGTTGTTCCAGATATTTTAGTTGGATGAAAGTTTGCTGTCTTTCAAACATTTTGCCGAACAAATTATGATTCGCAACAAATTAAAGAACGTGTGGCCGCTTTTCAAACATTTACGGGCCAAAAATGTTGGGCGTAGTCTTAACTATCCCAGGGGCATAAAATTACGTAGGACAAATGAAAAACATTATGAGAAAGAATGAGGTTCATTAAGCTCGTTTATAAAGGCTTAATGGTGTCAAGTTTAAACGTGAGCTGCCTTTCTTCTCACTTGGAGCTGAGAAAGTCGTTTAAATGTCATGCCGTTGCACGATGGGTTGCTAAATTAAGTATTGGGATGTTTGCTGTCGAATTTATCAGGTATTCTCAGGTTTCGCGCTTTTTGACGGTTACATTCGTAAAAAATATTATCTGTTCACCTCTATTTTTCTTTTATTTTAGCGTTGGACGAGTCGTGCACAAGAACTAAAAAATAAGTTAAACAAAACCAAAGGAGAAAGGGGCGGTGTTGACGCTGACCCCACTCCTATTGTTGCGGGCTCATCTACAAGACTCGTAGGTGGCAGAAACGTCGCCCGATATCTAAAACCGACAAGAAACGACGATGATCGTGTTGAGTTGTTGTCAGACGTGGATGATCATTCTTATCAAGATTTTCCGTCGTCACGTTATGACAGTTCTTCCTTAAGATCTGAACGAAGTTCTGTTCCTAAGAATGTCTTCGATGATATATAGCGCGAAAAATGTCTAGATTTTTGTTTTATATATTTAACTCAGTATTTGTAATTATTTTGTGGTCATGGCTCTGCATGGCCACGATACAAAAAGCCAGAATCTGATGGAGTTCATGTAAGGATAGATATTTCCTGCATATTTTTAAAAAACTTGTTTATATAGAGTAATTAAAATGTAAAATTTTGGTAAAATGGAAAGTAAAATGCCTTTAGGAAACCCAGAAGAGGAAAAGTAACTATGAATAAAGAAGCTGCTGAAGAAATTTCATATTAACTACATTCAAATGAACTGTGTGGAAAAACTTCAGAACAAGAGCGAAAATTAAATCCCAATTCTGGACGTCGGGGTTTTCAAAAAGGTCATGTCAACTGTTTTAGTGATAAGAACTCGACAAGTTGTTAGTTAATCACTCTCGTTTACGTCGTCAGAAGTGCCAAGATCTGTGTAAATGTTTTTGACTGCATTTTGATCCGGTTATCTCGCTTCTGATATATTTTTAAATAAAAAAGAATTATAAAACTATCTATGGGGACTTTTGACAAACAAGAACTCATTCCCGGTCGAAGGCACTTGAGCATGCAAAACGCGTTTAGTTGCACATTACAAATTCTTGTACTAGTATTATGATTATGTTGATACATTATGTGCTATATATCCCTTTCCTGCATGATTTTTCCCTTTTGTTCTTTGTTCTGTTATTGTTTTATGCTTTGTTCTTCCAATTGTTCAATTGTTATAACTTGTTGCTGTACAACAATACTATGCAGGAAAGGGATATGTAGTTATACTATATAACTATAATATAGTATATAACCATACTAAATTGTGACCAAAAGATTTACCGGGCGGAAATCTTAATCTGAGTATGAAAATCAGAGATGGAATGATAAAAGGAAGTGGATTCGTAACTTCACTTGGTTTCATAAAGTTGGGAGGGTTATTTTTTGACGGAACGGTTTCTCCGAAGGTGTTTCCCCCATTCCCAAGTAACGTACCACAGCAAACAGTTTTCAAACACATTCAATGTTACGTTCAAAATGTTGGTTTTCTGCAGTATCTAAGTGATAAGCTTGCCAACGCTTATGTTAATCTGACAGTCAATTCAAGTGAGTCCAAGGAGACGGGATTCGAAACTTGCTGAATTTCATTCAAGAATTCTATTAGCCTTCTCGTCAGGGTTAATGAAAAGCTGGTAATAGCTTTTTATTTGTATAACATCCGCGGAAACCAAGATTTATATCGATCGCAAATCAATTTCGAAATACTAAAAATGCAAATATGTTGAGAACTTAGCGAGAAACTACCAGCTTGTCCGTGAATAGCAGGATAAAATTTAATGACTTATGTGTTCCCTCGGATCATTGTTCAATAAAATAAAAGGATAAATTTCTTAGCTTTTCGCACTCTAACCTTTTCCACCAAAACATACCCTTGATACCTCAAGTCATCTCGATTTTCTTCACTCTAATTTATTATACAGGTTTTCATCTTACACGAGAGTTGAGAATTGTAGTAAATCAAAATGGATTAAATCTTAAAAATTAATATTTACATTTAATACAAGAACTATTCTTAAAAGTTAACCCATAGTATTTGTTAATCGGCGTTAACAAAGAACCAGAAGGTTACCAACGATCTAACATGGGGATGGAGCCAGTAGAGCAAATAAAATTATGCTGCGAAAATAAAATGCTACATAGTGCAGCCAAGTATATCTACTTCGTTTGAACACACAATTGGATAAATCGACAATCTCACACTAAATCCAAAAGTGTTAAGGTAAAAAAAAAGCTATAAATACATAAAACATGGCGTGATTCTCAATTGAATAGTTCTCGCAGGCTACAACGTCGACGGCGATAAATAAGAGGCATGAACTTTTGTTTTACAAAGAAACAATGAATGATGGAAAAAGTTTGAGGCTTTAAACAATCCCAATGTCGATTTTAATCGTTTGGGTAAACCTTATGGACATAGCAAACAATTTCAGCAATTTTAAAAATAAAAACGTGAACATGTTCAGTTGTGGGCAGATTCAGGACAGCAATCGAATAACGTTCCGTAAAATGAAAAATAAAAATAAGTTCAGCTTTGTTGTTACAATCATTACCAGGACCAAATTCAGACTAGCTTAACTCTGTGACGAAGAGTAGAAAAAATGGAGAAGCCCATCATTTTCAATTCGTACATGCTCATCGGTGTGCCTTAGAAATATAGTTTGGAGTACGCCTGTATGACTTGACAGTTATCAATGTGACTGCCAGGCCCAGGCCCCATCTACACAACATATCGCTGATGTAGCAATACAGTATAAGACTTGAGTGAGTCAACTGCATACACCAGAATCAACAATCGATGGAGATAGTCGTGTAAATAGATCTTTAGATGTCGGTCTCCCGATAGTGTTCACAAAATACATATGCTTCCCAGAGAGATCTGTACAAAAGTCCGACACGTTTATGTTATTTCTTAGTTAGACTTTATTTTGAAGTGGGAGCACGAAATATCCATAGCTTTGTAACGAACTTGAGTGAAGAATTAAGGCAGTAAAACTTTAAGGTACTGGAAGAAAGTTAAGTTTACAGGTGTGTAGGCGTAAAGAAGCACAGTTGGTTGATTTCGCCTCCGGGAAAACAGATTCCTTTAATTCCAGTTTTGATATCGTGCCAATGTGAAGCATTAAATTTAAGACAAATGGTGAAAACCTTCGTGAAATTGGTTATGTCCTGAATTTTCAAACTGCTGTTTAATTTAAAGTCTAGCTGTTATACCTGGATTGCTGGCCAGCTCAAGTGGTGGCGCAACAGTTGGTATTAACAGATAACTCGTCTTTTGGGAATATTCTGTATTTTGTCGTTGATGTCTTACAGTCACGCACTTCGATCTGCATCAATGTTTCCTAGTAAAATAAAGATGGTTTTCTTCGGTGTAATTTCTGACGTTACAACTCCGTATTTTGCACAGAAAACAGAGAGAAGGCTGGGTAAGAGGCAAAGCACAACTGAGACAATCCAAAACAAAGAAAACGGATAATTTTTGGTAGCAAGAATGATCCCAACGCCGTTCTCATTCTGAACACAACTTCACTGAGAGCGCTTCTACGTCAGCAGCACGACGTTAACGCATGAAGCGGCGAAACAGTTACTTTGGTTTAAAATCAGTCTATTCAACACAGTCCTAGAAACTTCGATATTTTTCACAAATCGAAAACCACCTCAAGTATCCAATATGAAGTCAATCATTCATGGTTTCTCTTTACGATTGACCAACAGACCCTTTCCAAGAACTGCTCACCATGTACAAAATCTGGGGTTTTTTCGTGTAATTTTTATCTGACGTTACAACTCCGTATTTTGCACAGAAAACAGAGAGAAGGCTGGGTAAGAGGAAAAGCACAACCATGGCTTTGTTAAGCTTTCTAATGAGGGCCATTCTTGGTTGATTGGTAGCCAGATTATAGCAAATCCCAGACATCCTCAATTTTTCCCAGACTCTTCTTTTTAACCCTTTCATGCATGCAGTTGTTGTGTAACAACTTGATTATTTTACTCTGTCTAACGCCAGACGATTTTACTCGTCAAAGGGAAGCCCCTGGTCACTGCGCGAATGAAAGGGTTAGCTTCAAAGACTCACACAACACGGTAAAAAATTGCACGTATTATTGCGTGAAATGTTAAATGCAATACCTGCGGAGAGTGCTTCAAGACAGTGAAATTTGAGAAAAACTCAAATTTAGGAAATACGTTAGTGAAAGCTTCACCCCAAACGTATCTAGGCTATTTTTTCTTTATCCTTTCCCAAACTCTAATCCCTATGTTGCCCTCCAGATTAAAATCTCATCCTCGTCTCACTTAGTAACTGTGGCAACTTTTTGGGCAATTTTGCACCGTGTGTCCTGTCTTCCGTACCAAACGATAGAAAAAGGCGTCAAAATCGTGTCAATGAAGACACGAGGGGTAAGGGCCAAGACATTTCTCAGTATAAAGATTACAATCCAGCAAACAAAATTTAAGAAAGACCATCATGCTGTTTGAAATATTGTTTTGCTTAAAATTCTTTGCTGGGCTATAATTTTCATGACATGAATAAAAAGTCACCTGGGGATTCTTTAGAGTCCATTTTAGTTCGTTTGTCTGGGTTTCCGGTTTAAAAATAGTAACTGTGCGCATGCAGCGCTATTGATCTGTCGCCACGCAAGCTCCATGATATCTTCAACGAGGTCCTAACAGAGGTAACATCACTCAGAATAACCTACACATCTCATCCCCCACACTGTATTCTTGTACTGAGTTCCTGTAGCTCTAGCAATGGTAGAAAACATGCTGTTATTAATATCAACTCCAGGTAAACCTTTCTTTAACACACTTATCCCAGCGTTTGTAAGAAATCCGAATATCTGAAGCGTCTTCAAACTTTTCAAAGATGAAAATAATCTATAAAAGACGAAAACAGAACAATAAGTACGAAAATATTCATCTATTAGCAATTCTAACACTAGGATCGGTTATCTTTAATTCTTGGATGGTTTTCTCAAACCATTGGATCAAGGAGGGGGTCAGTGATTTCTTCGTGAAGTCGAGGTGACATTTCAGCTCGGTTAAACGCTGAAATTTGAGCCTGAGATAAAAATGTTCATGTTATCAGAGATTTGAATTCTGTGAATTCTACCACTTAAATTTAGTTTAAATTATTCACGACAAAGCCGACCCTACTCCCCTGCATATAAGCGCATGCGCTTATAAGCGAAAATTCAAGATTTTTTGATGATTTTCGCTGTCAAAATGGTCATTTACGGGCGCCAATAAAAATCCCAATATTGACGGATTACTTGAAATTGACCAATATGGTAATGTAGTATTTTTCCGCTCATTTTATTTTATTAGAACGCAACATAGCGAGAAGTTGAGAAAGTGGTTTACTAGTTGAATAGTTTCCCACACATCTTCGTTGGGTCCGTTTTCTCTCGGCTGCTTTCTCTATAACGTCAAGTTGCTGATTGTAACATTGTAGCATAAACCCGAAAGCAATACCACAAGAATTTCCGCGATGTTTTTTTACATTTACTGCTACGATGGTAACTTCGGACTAACGTCCTTCACCTGTCTGGTCACTAATCTTTAGACCACTATTTCGTCAAACGGCGAAACTAATAAACGAAGTAATTAATGCCGTCGAGATTTGTATCAGACAATAAAATAACAGACCCTATGAAAATAGCTGAAAGATTTTGTAAATATTTTACAAATATTGGTCCTTCACTTGTGAGCAGAATACATTCGGTTGACTCTTCCTTCCGCTCATTCCTAATTGAAAATAACAGCGCACCTATAATTTTAAAGCCAACTGACATAAGTGAACTCCAGTACATAGGCAAAGGTTTCAAATCAGGTAAAGCTCCTGGAATTGATAATATTTTTTGCATATAATTAAGAAATCTTTCGACTTTACATCTGAACCTCTTGTGAAATTAATAAACCTTTCGCTCTCTACCTGAGTTTTCCCTGATAATTCAAAAATTGCCAAAATTATCCCTATTTACAAGTCTGGTAATCCCGAATCTTTTATAAATTACAGACCAATTTCTCTGTTAACAAGTTTTCAAAATTTTTCGAAAAAATTGTGTACAACCTTCTGGCTGATTTTATTGATAGGTATGAAATTTTATATTGTTGTCAATTTGGTTTTCGAAAGAATCACACAACTTCTTTAGCCTTAATTTATCTGATTAATAAAATCACGCCAGCTATTGATCGTAAAGAGGTTACTGCACGTGTTTTCCTAGATCTTTCTAAAGCTTTTGACACTCTAGACCATGAAATTTTATTCGGTAAACTAGAACATTACGGCATTTGTGGTTTAGCTCTGAAGTGGATAAAAAGCCATTTTCTACACCGTAAACAATTTGTCCAATTTAAAGAAACATGTCTTCAGAACAAAACATAATTTGTGGTGTCTCTCAGGGATCCATATTAGGCCCGTTGTTTTCTATTTTTTATACCAATGACATTATATTATTTCGAATGCCTCCACATTAACAGAGTCTCTGATTTTGCAGACGATACTAGCATTTTTTACTGATATTCTGATCCAAGCTATCTTGAGTCAGTAATAAATGAGGAATTGCAGACTTTTGATGTTTGGATAAAATGTAATAAACTTTCAGTCAATGTTAAAAAAAACTAATTATGCTATATTAAAATCGAATAAGAAAAAAATTACACATCAATTTGCTTTTCGTTATGATAATGAAATGCTTAAACAAGCAACTACTACTAAGTTTTTGGCCGAGTACAAGGATTAACACCTCATGTAGATAGTCAAAAGGTTTGGGAAACTGCCGGAACTTAAGAATGCTTAAACTGACGGTTCGAGCGAAGTCCCTTCGTCGGAGTGAAACGTGACCGTTCAATACTGCCGACGCAGCACTCTAATTTTTATATCATTGATTAACACCTCACCTGGAAGGATCACATTAGTTATATTTGTAAGAAAATGTCTAAGTCAGTTGGTATAATACACAGGTCTCGTTTCTATTTATCAACAAAAACCAAATTATCTTAGTATTATACTTTAATTCACCCGTATATCGCTCACTGTAATATAGCCTGGTCATCTACATATGTAATTTTTGCTAAATTAACTCCCGCATTTAAATACATCTTCAACGAATCAAGCTAACCAACGTTAAAAAAACTCATCAAAACAAAGCGATCTCACTTTCTAACAATCAGTTGGATAGCAGAAGATCTTACTCTAAACATTTCGGTGGTATGCCGTAGCATCTGCTGAGAGATAATTCCTCCATCTTGCCATGGCCCACAATTGTCCTCACAGAAGCCTCGGTTATTAAAATGCAGTCACTAATGAAACAAAAAAGCAATGTTTACACAACGTAAGCACAGAAAGCTGAGGAAAAAAGTATCCTTAAAATTACTTTATAATATAATCCAAAACAAGTTCAGAAAAGAAGTTCCTTAGTAACCTTAATATGAGCTAAAAGTGCAAGACCGTTTATTAGAAGGCAGTTTTTCGCCAGTATTACAGTCACCAATTAGTTGAAAATTTGAAATATTACCTTCTGTTAACTACTTTCCAAATTCCACCGGCAGTGAACAATTTGAAAAAAATATAAGATAAAAATAATCCGAAAAAAATCTTGTCACTAACTCAACATATGAGCTTATAAACAAGACAAAAGTAAAGGCTTATGATGTATTTCGCCGTTTATATTAACGAAAGCCCAAATAACGATTAAGAAAAACTCTCAACTCCAAACGGAACTCGAACCCACAAACTTCAGAAGGGAGTGGGTTCGGGTCTCGTCAGGAGCTCAAAGATGTTCTCAGGAGCTCAGAGTCCTTGGCTTACCACACTTTGAAAAGTAAGATACATCAAAAACCTTAAACAGTCTCAAACTGCAACTTTCGAACAAGACATGACTACGGTGATAACATTTCGACTTATTCTTCAAAGAAATGTCTTATTTACAAGATCTTTATTTTCGGGTTATATTTTGTCTTATAACTACCTTTCATTTTTACACAAATTGTCTACCTAGATGCTTCTTTTCGGAGTTTATACTGTATTGCACTTTTTGATGTTGTTGTCAGCAGCTGGATTATTCAACGATAAGTACCCTATTACCCCGTATATAAGCGTGCTCTGGATGCAGCCATAACCAGCTATAAGCATGTGCACTTTCAAACGATCAAAATCTGCCAGTATTGACAGTCAACAACAATTAAACAGAAAATCTTGTAAAAACTTTAATTATGCACGGATTTTTTTTTCACCAACGACCGCAGTCCTAAAAAAATGGGGCCATATTGATGCTGTTTACGATATTGAGCTGATGGCTGTTGTTCTTGGTTTACTCTGGTTTACTCTCGTTTAGTTTTTTATATCTTTGGTAACATTGAGATAAATTGTAAAGTTTTGATTAACCCTTGACTACCACATCCCTCCCGTTGACGAGTAAAATCGTCTGGCACTAGCCGGAGTGAAATAATAAAACTCCTCCGTGGCCGGTAAGGAGATAAAGTTTCGTTCTAATAAAATAAAATATGCTGAGAAATACTATTTTACCAAATGTGTGTATTTCAAGGGGTGCACCAACATACGGCATTTTTAGGCGCATGTGCTTGTAAATCATCGTTTTCACAGCGCCACACTTTGCATAAATGTTAATGTTATTAGGCAGCCTCATATTAAGCAACTACACCCATATTCAGTTAGTCACACCCCTCAGGTTGTCTAGGTTGCCGGTTCCCTTTTTCTGTGGAATACATTGTCAATTGCTCTTGAACTATAATAAATGTCGAGTTCCCAAGTGTTTCCTTCTTTGCTGGCGCAGTGTCTATGTCACATCATCTTGAGTCAGTATACAATCTTCGGTACCGTGTGACTCCGTGTAGTGGGGTTGTTAGGGTTGACGGAGAAAAGGCCTAAAGCAGAAAACCGAAATAATCTCCATGACGGCCATGTTGGTGCATTTATTGACCAGAAGCCATCCTTCCAGTATTTTAAATTTCAGTGTTTGTCACTAGGTAAGATATCAAGCAAGTCCAGCAGCCAATCATAGAGTGTTGTACCAAACTGGTTTAAAAAACTGGTTTGACTAGTCCATGAGCGTTAAAGGTGGTTATTTCAAAAAAAAAAAGCATTGGACACTGGTAGAGTTCCTTTTTTTCCTCCTAATTTTTGCAATATAACAAAAAAATGTCTGATAGCTATAATTCACTTTTAAGGTGCGATTTTTAACTACGATTCGTTCCAGGTTCCAAGCAAGAGCACAAATTGTAAATGTGAATTGGACTTCGTGGATAGTCTTAATAATTATAATATTAATGATAATAATAGTAATAATAATAATAATAATGATAATGATAACAATAATAACAATAATAATAATGATAATGTTAATGATAATAATATTGATAATAATGCAAATTACGTTTCCACACTAGATCGACACGTTTCATCCATTGTACAACATAATTTGCGTAATGAATCGACATTTAAAATCGTTCAACACCAGGTAATGTCCCTTTATGTTGGTAATTTACGAGCTGCCTACCTTATATCTAAACTTCTGAGATGGTTACAGGTAGTAAGAAGGTCTACAATGCCTAGGAATGATAAGTTTCACTGTGAATATAGGAAAAAGTCAAATTAATCTTAGTGAAAATTATTTTCTCCATATTTTTCCTGATTACTCTGAGGACAAAATGCCTAGGATCGATCGTCCCAATCTTTCACAAGAAATGGCTCCAAATCATTTTTGGCATACTTTGAAATTTCTAACAAAATAAATGTTTGAAAATAGGAATTCGGCTAAATGGGTATGAGGGGGGTCAGTATTAACTCATTTGGACCCAGGAGGGTATTACCTCTCTTGCACGACCAAGCAACTGGATTTGAAAAGACCACAGGTTTGAAAAAATATTTGGCCTAATATAGTGGCTACATCACATTCTTGATGTTAGGAAATCATGTTTTCAGCGTATCCTTGATAAAATCATCTGGGTGATGGCTCCCAGACTCCCAGATCCGCAGGAAGCTTGCATTGTGTGGTTTGCGATCACCTCAGAACATTTTTTTGAGGGACACTCGCAACAATAAATGTCCAGATGATTTAAAATGTAAGCACTTCTTTGCATTTTACTTTAAATCTCTGGATTCTATCGGGCACGTAAGTTGACGGACCCCAGTGACTCAACATTGAAATATACATTCCATTAACCATCTCAGCTTTCATCTAAACTCTAAATAGCTGCCTTTTCTTCTTTAGTAGCTGCTTGTTTGAAAACACTAATTACTTCGTGGTTACGAAGTTCAAAGTAATCTCTCCTCTCTTCAGTAATCTAGGATTAGTGAAAACCTTGTAGATGAAATACTGCTAATATAGGAATGGATGTTTAGAGGTTTTTCGTTCAGATATGCGAACCGAGGGAGGTTTATACCGGATAGCTTTATCTAAAATTGTCAAACAGAACATAACAATCAAAAGAACCGATTTAATGTTTAATGCAGGATTAGCAGTAATCGTCCTTTGAACGACAGGGCCCTGATCACTATAGTATCCGTTCTATTATATTCAAATACTACTCGTCTTATGGAAATAGAAATGTCATCAATTTTTGCCCAGACACTTTGCCCTGATAAAATACTCCTACGATTTTCAATTTATTACCTTTATCATTCAGTGTTTCTCTACAACCGCTTAGATTCAGTTTTATCAGCAACGGAAAACAGTTCACCACCTAAAACACAAGTTTATAACACAACTATTGACCAATATTAAGAACTCGAACGCACGTAGTAGCATAAGTACATTTAAGTTGAGGAAAAACTCAATGTATTATATAAGGCTTAGCCACTAGGAATAGGCTATCGAATTATAGTCTCGGAAAAATCTAGCCCAGCCGAGCATAACGTATACAACAATCTGTGGAAAAATGGCGCAACATATCCTTGATATAGCTGATAAAATTCCAGTCGACCCTAGAGTTAAGCATTGGTCAAACGGCGCATGATAGCAAATGAAAGTTTAAGAAGTCGTTTCCCTCCTAACTATCATCAGCTACCATCAACGTGCGGTCAAAGGGGAAAACTATCATCCACAATCATGACAAATTTGAAAAGCGAATGATAGTCTACGATAGTCGATGATAGTGCATGATAGTTGGTGCTCAAAGGGGAGTGAGAGTTTTAACTATCATCGACTATCATGGACTATCATCAAATATCATGCGCTGTTTGACCAAAGCTTTAAGCGCGTCATCAACATCTTATGATCAGTTAATCCTACTCTACCACAATTTAGTCAAACATTCGAACAATGTATACGTCATTTACCAAACAGAGAGTCCGTACAAAGTTGCCTTGTTCGAAGTCTTGAATTAAGATACCGTCACACTAAATACTATTGGTAAAGTTTTCCATGTACCGACTGGCCATGTTTGGTTAAGAACTAATTTATTCCCTCCCTGGTTTGGTTTATATCTTCCTTCTTCTGTGAGTTTTAGAAATTCCAGCTTCTAAGTCAGTTGAACTGAAATCAGTCCTTCAAAAAAATTTCAAGCGAGTTTCGACTTTGATTTTTTACACGAGAAACTCTCTACTTGACTGTCTAAATATTGATATGGACGGAGCATCATTTTATACTTTTAACCAAAGGCCCCAGGTAGCCCTCAGCGTGACCTGAGACACAATTTCTATTAAATTTTAAGTCATTATAACATTTATCAAACAATTATTAGTTCCATTCACCTGACTTACACATTCTTGCGTTAAATTGGTCCAAGAGAGATTAAGTTCTGCAATCCTTCAACAAGATAAAAAACTACAAATTTACGTTTCGCCAATAATCACAAATCGTTTCGACACTATTTAACTACAAATGGTTGCAGGATTAGAAGGGCACCAATATTTGCTTAAATTCGTTTAAATTCTCTTAAATAGTTAATAGCATATCTATACTACTTGGCAACTTAAGTTACAGAAGCAATGCATAACAGCATACCTTTTATAACTCGGATGGCCAAGAATAAATTCTAGGGAAGTAGGACCTTCCCAAAAAATCTTTTTGTAATGATTATTCTTTAGAACTCACCTGTTGCACAACAGGTGATTGGTAAAGAATACTAATTCAGTATTAACAGGGTAGACTTTCTTTTTGGACACAATGTATATCAAAATTAACTGGAACTGAATGTTAGAGATTCGGAACTTGCACACCGCGAAAGTCCAATTCATACACGAGTCTTCACATGTTCCCTCGTTGTGACCATATTCCCGTAGGAATAGACCACTTCCACTCAGCCAGGTGGTCTCAACTGTTTTAAAATCGTAGATTTGAAATTATGAACTCAGAAAACGCATAAGGATGGTGATTTTCCGGCTTAGAGAAGTAAAATTTTTAGATGGTCTCCCAACCACAATGAATTTCTATACCCACTGCAGAAAGCGAATTTTACACTCAAGCTGTTTGAAACAAGTAAAGGAATAATTTTAATGCTGTCAGTGGCGATTTTTTGCTGAAATGACAAATGTTTAGCAAGGTAAAAGTACCTTTTGGTTTTGGTTGTGTTGTTCGATTATGACTTTGTTATCCAACATGGCCAGAAACAAAATGTACTCATACGTACCCTCCTAAACATACCTTATTTCTTCTAAAACGTTTCATAGACATCATTAACTCTTTCCTGTCCGAGGACTTTTCCCCTAGACTAGTAAAATCGTCTGGCGTTAGCCAGAGTTAAATACTAAAGTCGCCATAGGTCACTGAGGACCTAGGCGGACAGGAAGGAGTTAAAACCTTTCTTAGCTGGTTTCTTGTGATATGAGTACAGAGCTTGTTTTTGGAAATGCTTTTTTCATGCTAAAAAACATTGTGACTGGACACGTAATTAACTCTGCCAATCCAAGGTTTGAGTATTCAAACTCCAAACTATTACCTAAAACTCCGCCTCCTATGCGTTTCCTCAGGTTATAATTTCCTGCCTGCTGTTTGATTCAGAGATTACGTGACGTCTTCTTTTGTCTCGAAACACAGGTTATTTGAGAATTTACACAAAATTCAAATCGAAAAACTGGTGAACTAATGAGTAAGATAGTGCCAGTTGAATGGCTTCTAACAAATCTCAAGATTATTTTGTGGGTTTCAGTCGAGAATTCAACAGGCCACTTCAGATGACTGGGCAACTAAGTTTTAGACGGCACATGTAAGTTCAGTGGGTGCTTTTATACAATAGGTATGTCTTGCCAGTTTTATTAAATTGTAGATTATTTCAAAGCGATATTTACTCATGGAAGACTATAAAAGTTCACTAAGACCTTCCTACCACATTCCATTCTATTTCAGAACCATCCTCAGGGTAATATGAAACGATAAATTCACATTTAACACATTTTCGTTAAATGTGAATTTATCGTTTCATATTACCCTGAGGATGGTTCTGAAATAGAATTGAAACACTGCACATCCATCCA